>JACEGR010002751.1:0-120399 GCA_014170235.1 Listronotus bonariensis
GTTACGTTGTTTCTCCGCTAACCAACTGCTTCAGCTTCACAACTTCCCCTCCTAGAACGCGGTAACGTAACAATGTGCTTCCAGTAACTCAAGTCGGCGTGGGGAGGTTCGTAAAAAAAACTAACTCCGGATACCTAGGGCGCCACTAACTTAACAATAACAACCGCAAACCTAAGTTAGAAGGTCCTCAGATGTCCCTGAAAGTCTAAGAAGGAATAGCCTTGTGAAGTAAGGAAAACCACAAAATTGAAGCAAGCTCTAAATTTATTTAAAATAGTTTGTTTTTTTTCTTTGATTGTGCTTGTCTTATAATGTTATAAAAAAATTATTAAATATTGAAAACCAGTTAATCAAGAATTCGATTAGAAAATTATTATTACTATTTAGTCAACAGGACAATAATGTCACCATGCTTTTAAATTATAAACAGATAAATAAACCTGTTAAACGGTTTAAAAAAATGTGGTAGCATAAAATTAAATAATTAAAAAAAGAACTTAAAAGTAAAAAAAATATAAACGTTTATGGGACCCCTTCTTTACCCAACGTGTACACGCAGAGCTCACAACTGGGAAGTAAATAATTGTACGCTTATACATAGACAATAAGCTGCTTCCGCTAACAAGTGTTTATTTAGCGATCATTTATTTAGAAATGTAGCGTTTTTTGGGACTTTTGGGATTTTAAATGATCCATTAAAATTCAAAAATCAGTAAGGTGGTACGGATTGAAACAAATTTATTTGAAATTTTGTTTCTTGTGTTTAGGAAAAACATACCAAAACACCTTAATACTATTTTTGATGCATTTTTTCGTGGTAAAATTATCTATACAAATGGACCCAAAAATAGTCGACGACAATTCCACCTTTATTTTTTTTTTAAATAATAATACTTATTTTTCATATGCTCCAATATTTAATTAAACTCAGAACAACTTACCCACCTTTAAGAATCCACCTATTTATTTTAGCCTTGAATTTATTAATATTATTATCAACCTTAACCTCTTTAAATAACATGTTAAGAAGTCGAGGACTCAAATACATCTTTGGTACTTTTAAAAAGACCTTGCGTTTAAGGACGTGTATTTTGTTCGTGTGATAAATACATTTTGCTTTGTAGATGTTGATGCTGATGTATCAAAATAACACAATAATATAACAGTAAATAACAATATAACTGGCTTACATTAAAACACTTCGGAAAACAAAAGATGTGTTGGGTATCTAAAGTCCTTATTAAACATAATTTTCAATATCTTCTTTGTATGTTTTAAAGAGGCAAAAGGTAATTATTTCTTACCTATAATACAATACCTAATAATAAATTCGACCAGAGCTCTATAGACCGAGGTCAATTCTCCAATCCTTAAAATGTTCTTTAATTTTTTTATTTTAAATATCAATCCCCTTACTTTTTGTCTTATAAATTGGATGTGATGATTCCACCCTAAATGGCAATCTATTATGATTCCTAGATATTTAACTTTTTCTACGGAGTTTATTTTTAATTCTTTGTTATTCATATTAAGAGTTTTTAGTTGAATATTTAAGGGCAAGAATACTGTTTTATTATAATTAATTGTAAGTTTTTACTATCAAAACAACCTTTTATAATTTCCAAATCTTGCTTACGTTTCAAATCGTCCCAGGTATCGGCTAAATAAAAGATTGATGTATCATCTGCAAATCATACAATCGTTAAAGCAGTTTTCAAATTTAGTTTTTCGTTAACATAAAGAATAAACAGAATTGGTCCCAGTACAGTGCCCTGCGGAACACCGCAAGTAAATTCTTTTGGGTCGCTTAGACAATCGCCAATTTTTACACATTGTTTCCTATTTTTAAAAGTGACGTGAACAGGTTTAAAGCAACGCCCCTTATTCCAACTCTTTTTAGTTCTTTCAGAAGCTGAGCATGGTCAACAGTATCAAATGCTTTTGCTTAATCCAGAAAGACGCACAGCGAGGGTTTCGATTTATCTAGTTCACCGTATATAAGAGAAATAAGTTTTGCGTCATTTGTAGATTTATTTCTTAAATGCTTTCTTAGAAAGCCAGATAATTTAGGACATTAGTAGTTTTTCCAAAATTTTACCAAAATTAGATATTACAGATAAGGTCTGTAGTTTTCTACCCGATCTTTATTGCCGCACTTAAAAATAGGTAAAATAATAGCTTCCTTGAGAAGTGCCGGATATTCTCCAGTTTCAAATATTTTGTTACATATGAAGCAAAGTGGTTTTATTATGAAAGACTGTACCTATTTTATTATTTCTGCTGTTATTCCATCCCTGTCTGGAGCTTTTTCGGTTTTAACTAATTATAATAACCTTTAATTTTTGTTTAGTCAGTAGATAAAAGAAATAATGACTCCGCGATATATTTTCACCAAAATACGGTGGTGCGTAGTTCACTTGATCAGCGTAATGTTGTTCTAATGTTGCGTAGTGTTCATTGAATATATTAGGAATATCGTTTATATTATTAGTTACTTGACCATTATGCACTGTCCCCTGCATATTTAAATTTTTTTGTACAGTTCGTTATGGCTTTTACACCCTCATATAAAGTTTTTCTATCGACATTGTTTAAATTGTTATAAATTAGATTTCGCATAAATGTTATCATTTTTTGTTTTATTTATAAATATATGTATTTTATACGCATTTTTTAATTCTAGATTATTTGGGTTATTTATTAATTTGCCGTGGAACTCCCTTTTTTAATTTATTGTTATTCATTTTTTTCAGTAGTATTTTTTTTATTTTGTATAATTCCAATAAACTTCTCTACGCAATTGTTAACATCCGTTGCTTTATAAAGGACTTGTCATGATTGATTTTCCATTAAGGCTTTTAGACGATTTTCGTCTAAAATCTCCTTAAATAAAATTCTGCTTTTATCCTGTTGCTGCTTATTTGACACTCTAAGATTTATTTAAAACGTTATCGGATAATAATCCGTTATATTTGTCTTTATAATTGCCGGAATATTATATTATTTAATTTGTTCATTTTTGTTTTTAAAAATATGTAACCAACGCATGATTTCTTTATATTCTCGAGTATACCTAAAAACATGCTCCGAGAGTGTCGCCAGACATAATTATTATTTTCAGCTGATAGTATATCTATATTAATATCTGCAACCACAAAAGTATAATCACCATAATTGAGATTTTGAATATAAGTATTTAAATTTTCAATAAATTCAATAGAAGTGGAATTTGGTAATCTATAGATTGATATTAAATTTTTTTCTTCCGTTTTTTTCAAGGTCCACTGACAGAGCATTTACAGCACCTTAATATATGACTTTTGTTACGTAATTCAGTCCACTCTTTATGTAGACAACAATACCATCATTTTAATTAAAATTACCATCATATTACACTATATTATAGCCCCGTATTCCAAAGAAAGGAACATCTTCAATTTTCCAAGTCTCCGTTAGTACTATACAATCAAAATTTACATTTATTTTAGATAAAAAGCATTAAGTTCATCAAAATTTTTAGAGACACTTCTTATGTTATTGCAAAAGTTTACATTCCTCTTTATATTCATTCTGAATTAATGGTAATTTTTTAACATTCTTTAGTAGACCAGACATGCGAAAATATTACGGGGTTCTTATATTCCCTTAAAAACTGATTCATCCTTTGTCCCGCCCTTAAATGCTAAAACAAAACACCAATACCAAAAAAGCAACAGCAAAACAATATTTAAAGAAGATACAAAAATTACCTATTTTTATTCTCTATGTAAATTCGTTTTATATTTATTAATTAAATATAACCAAAATTGTACATCTTTAAGATATAGGGTGTCCAACCGGAAAAAAGCTGCGAGCGATTTCTCAAAAAGTACGCTTTGAAAATTTTAAAATTTTGGTTACATTATAAAATCAGTGGGGGACATAGAACTAAAATATTTTGATAGCTCCACAACTTCCAGTTATAACGGAAGTTAATGTCAACTTTCTTATTTTAAATGGAACACCCTATATATTACTTTTTTGTTAGATTCTGCGTAAAATTCCAAACATAATTTGTGTTTAATGTTCTATACCTAAGTCCAACCGTTTTTTACTTATTTTAAATTTTATGTCAAAAATGACGTTTGCAATCCATTACACAATCAATTTCTTCAAAACAAAAGCTTTTAATATGAGTTGGGGTTAGGTTCCTTGTAAAGAAAGAACTTCTTTAGTAGACTGTATCGATATTTTATATATACAGAGTGATCAAAAATAAAGGTTGAAAATCATCACGACAAAAACTTAAAAGTTATTTTTTAAATGGAAACCCCTATCTTTTATTACCTTATCCTATTGGGCATTAAAAATAAGGGTAAGTTTGTATAAGGATGTCTATTTTAAAATTTATTGTTTTCGAAATATTACCGATTTAATATTTATCCATTCTAACAATGCATTTAAGTAGGGTAGGTACGGGGTAGTTGGCTGTGACGCCGCATTGTGTTGTCAAGGCCAACTAGAAGCAAAACTAATCCGTATTTAAAAGCATTTTAGAATAGATAAATATACAATTGTTAATATTTCTAGAAAACTATAAATTTTAAAATAGACATCTCTATACAAACTTATCCTTATTTTCAAAGCCTAATAGGATAATGTAGAAAAAGATAGAGGTTTTCATTTAAAAAAATTGATTTAAGGTTTTGTCGTAATCATTTTAACGATTATTTTTCACCACACTGTATTTATTAATTGTAAAAATATCAATACAGCTAAAGAAGTTCTTTTCTACGAGAACTCAACCCATTTTATATTAATGGCTTTTGTTCAGAGAAATTGATGGTTTTGTAGTGGGTTGCACAAAGTAATTTTTAAGATAAAATTTTAAATAAGTCAAAACGGTTGGACTTAGGCATAAAACATTATATATAAATTATGTTTAGAATTTTAAGCAAAATCTAAAAAATAAATAATATGTAGGGTGTTTCAATTTAAAATAAGGAAGTTGACATTAACTTTCCGTTATAACCGGAAGTGGTAAGAGCTGTCAAAATATTTTAGTTGTATGTCCCCCACTGTTTTATATTGTTACAAAATTTTCAAAATGTTTAAAAACGGTACTTCGAAAAATCGATCGCAGCAGTTCCAGTGGAACACCCTGTATAACACTTAAAAAAAACACATACATAACAAAATAATTTAATATGCGGTACTTTATTATATTATATTGGTATATATTTTTATTAATCTCTGTAAATTGTCGAGTTATTCTTCCCGATACCGAAGTAGTTAGTTTTCTTTTTTTTTTCAATGTTGGATTTCCTTCTTCTTATGTAGATTTTATGTGGCATGTGTGCTTTCCTGTTTCCATTCTATTTTAAATCCCTGTTCTTTTTTTCCGACTTATTAACCACACTCTTCATATTAGAGACATTTTGCACCTCTTAAAATAACAGACGTTTTTGGCCTCCTTATGGTTATCGTTGTTAAACATAACGATTACGGCAGCAGTTTTAAGACAAGAGATTTTGGCCCTTTTAGAAGTCATATCCTGCGTCTGCACCTAACTTATTTGCTACTTACCGTTCAAAGTTAACGAAAATCAGTATTTACTTTTATTCTTCATAAGATATACATTGATATTTAAATATATGCAAACACTTCTGTTGATTTTGGTTTTTTAAAGGTGATGCGAACAATACAGTATAAGCAAACACAAAAGTAAGGTAAGGTTTGGTAGTAGAATAAAAGCAAGTGTTAAAAGCAAGTGTGCCAGTAACTTAATTGGGCTAAAAGTACATTTTAAGATTGCCTAATTAAAGATGTTTAATTAGCCTTTGTTTTAAGGCAAAATACCTTCTAACTAGCTCAATGTCAGTCGGGGCACGTGGGTCGTGGATTGAGTAACCTAAACATTCCTTTAACTCCTGTATCAGTACCAGAAATTATTAAGTTGATAATTTGTTAGCCCTCCTATTATAGTTTACCACAAAAAGGTACTTATATATGGGCGCCACCTAAAGTTATAAATAGTGGTGGTAAACTACAGAAGGATAGTTCCTCTAGGTAAACTAAAACAAAACAAACAGATTCCAACACAAAATAAAAAAGACAACGTATAAAATATGCGTGTTCTTTATTTAAGAGGAACTTTCACTTGATTTCAAAAAATGGGTGTTAGTAAAAAGAAAACATAAAAGACTCTAGCGCTTAACGTTTGCAAACATTATTACACCGCTTTAACAAAATTTACCAATTTAAATTAAAAATTTAAGTATCTAAATTAATGTAGTTTACTATTTTGTTTTTTTGTTTAAGATGCAATATGTTATTTTAGACAAATCAATAATAAACGGTGTACTTTAAAAGGTTTTAATATGTGTAGTCAAACTTATCTGAAATCCTCTTTAAAAGGTCCACTAGATGTTGGAGTGGGATTCTCACACTGGTTACAGGCTGGGGCCTACAACTCCGGATTCAGACAAGTGGCATTCGCTGGTCGTAGATCATAAAAGTGGTCAGCTTGTGCGGTAGGTTATGGCATGCCTCACATAAGCAGGCAACTTAAATCTGGCTTCCTTCCAAGTGTTACGAAGGAAGCAGATAGAAAATAGAACATAGAAGAAAGAAGAAGAGAAGAACCGGGCTTATCTAAAACAGTACCAAATTATTAAAACCAATCCAAAGACAACGTGTTTTTGAGGTTAGGTTTCGACATTTCAAGAAAAAGGTGAATTATGCAAAAATACTAACGCAAAATATAAGTATAGAAAAAGACATACCTTTCAGGCTAAAGATGGACAAGAATTCATGATTTTTAACAGAGATTAATCGAAATTTTTATCAAATCACAAAATTGCCTTCTAATCGTCGCTCCGGTTTGACAGAAAGTGTCATTTGAAGTCTCTAAATGTCCGACCAAAATTTGACACTTTGTCAAACCACTTTGGCGAATTTCGGCGAGTCGACTCCGAGATGTACTCGAAATCCGACGGCTACCAGCCCAAAGAATTAAAATGACATGTGAAATGCCGCTGCTTCCCTCAAAACCATGGACTCGAGAAAGGTTCATATACCACAAAAATATTAACCGGTCACACAAATCTCATTTGTAAAAGTTAACACTGACAGCTAGCGAAGCCTCCAGTAAATATATGCTCGAAGAAAGAAATCAGGTTACTTTTACAGAGTACACCGTTACTCTAATGAAACGCTTGTCATGCTCACGGAGGTTCTAGGTCACAGGAACCTTTTAGCTTAGTTTGCGATAATTAAGTCACTGCGCACTAGACGGCGCTAGGGGTAGCAAATAAAATATAATATATGCTAGGAAAGTCGTTGAAATTAAATTCGCAAACTTTAATTTACTTACTAAAACCGGTTTATTTAATGACAAGTAATTTTAACGGTCATCTTGGTAAAGGTTACCTTACACCAATCCAAAAAAGAAAGATAAGCAGAAGCTGTAATTTTTACCTATGTAAGTAATGTTGTTGTATTTTTGCTAATATTAAATAAAAATTGTAATAAAAGAAAAGATGTTTGGAAATAAAAATGACTCTTAAAAATATGCAATTTTGTTAACTTAGGCCTAAAACAGACGAGGCGGTTTTTGCCAACTCGGCAGCCGAGTAGGCGACGAAGCGGTGTAAAACACACGACTCGGCGAGCTGTAACTGCTTGCTGCAAAAAAAAACAAGTGTTTCGTTGTTGTCACGTTTAAGTAAAAAAAATTTTTACGGTCGGCGCCGCTAGCAATTGAATCGGTTATCTGAGAAACCTGTTAACTGCACAATTTTTGTAAAAATACAAATACATTTTTGTATGATTTTAAGAAAAAAGTTTAAATAAACATATGTCATAAATGGAGAGTTCCAAATCACAACGCAGTGTTTGCAAAACACAATTTTAGAAGTAGGTATTTTTAAAATTTTTACGCCGCGTTTTGTTATTTACGTTTAGAAGGTTTTTTTAACCAAAATATATTTTAATTTAAATATATAAATTAACATTTATTAAATAAAAATCTTTTTAAAATCCATAAATAGAAAAAGCGAAATAAAAATTGTGAGTTACTCAAAACATTGTGTTTTATCAAAAACTGCGATTTGATTTGGGGCTCTAAATGATCTTAGCTTGTAAGATACGGTGGTAAACAAAATTATGTTTTTAACACTCTACCACCCTATATCTCCGGTCAGTAAAACGGTCTGTTTTAGAAACTTCGAAAACTATTTGAGCATGTTCATTGCAACAAAAGGTGTTTGGGGAAGAAAACACACAGTGACCAAAACACATTTTCTTTAGAAACACATTGTAAACCATCGCCTGACAGGTTTCTGCACTAAACACAATTTTTTTATAAAATTAAACACTCAGGCGCATGATAAATAACTGATTTTTTCATAAAAACATCTTCTTTAATTTCATTATATAAAGTAAAGAAAAGTCCTTTATTTTTTTCTTTTACTGATCATCGGTTAAATCCAATATCTACGTTCCTTTTTTTCTTTGCTTTACAATATAGTTAACCCGCAGTTACCAGAAAAAAGATCGTTATCACTTTCATTAATCGAGCTTATTTTACACCCAACTGAACTTGACAACAGCAAAACACTTAATTTGTCTGTAGCAAGCAGTTGCGGCTCGCCGAGTCGTGTGTTTTACACCGCTTCATCGCCGACTCGGCAAAAACCGCCTAGTCTGTTTAAAGCCTTAGATTTTTATTTTTTATTTGTTTTTGTTGATCTGGCAGGGTAAAGCCAAAACCAAAAGAGGTAGAACAAATCGATTGTTCAATCTTGATTTTGATTTTTGAAACAAATATAGTGGTAAAAGTAAATTATGGCTTACTTGATATGTTTTAGAGATACAAAGTGTTTTTTTTAATTTTTTCATTTTGGCCGATTACTTGCAACTTGCTTGATATTAACAATAGAAAAAATATGTAAATATAAAAGTTTAAATTATTTTAACCTAGAATTAAGTGGCACACCTATGTGTGCCACTTAAAGGGTATAACACAAAGTTGGTTTTCTTTGAATGAACACCCTGTAAATTGTATAATCCGTTAAAACGTCTTCTTAAATACTATTAAAAATACCACTTTTTAATATATCTAATTTTAAATAGCTTCGGAAATATGACCTTTATCAGAAAAGAAAACACTTTGTAAATTATATTACCGTTGCAAAGGTATTTTAAAAGGTTTTACTTCTTATTGTTTTGGAAATATGACCATATTAATCTAAAAAATAGTAAGTATACGCACTAAGATTTGGAAGCTCGTATTTTCGAAACTGTTAGAGAAAATTATTTTAAATATGGTAAATTTTTAAGGGTCTTTAAAATGTCGATCAAATGGTAAATAATTCACGTTATTTTGTTAAGTCTATATTTGTGATTATTTTGTAACATTCTTTACTTGCAATTTTTTGCTACCCTGGAAAAATATATTTCGTTATAGATACGCACTATTTTAATAGAAAACACCTTTAAAAATTGGGGTTGTAGGGAGAGAACCAATAGATTCCCTATGCCAAAATATCAAGATCTAACCATAGACCCATATCCAAAAGTTGTTTATAAGAAAGATATAGGGCGTCAATGTAAAAAAATATTTTTTATTGATTTCGATAAGTGTTGATACATTTTGAATAATAAAATAAAACTCAGTATCTAAAGTTTTTTGACATGATTTTTTTTAGACCAAGTATTAACATTTTTGTGGAAGTTAGAGGGTGATACCTACACTACACTACTTGGAATTTCTCTAGAAAATCGCAATTTTTTTGCGCTGCCCTGCATGTACCATCTAAGTATACCAATAAAGTATCCCATACTTTGTACAGGGTGTCCGGATTACGTTGCAGAATCTTAAAACTTAAAACGGAATAAAAAATTATTTAAAAGTGAAAAATAAAATATTTTCTTATAGTTTATGTCTCTATGATGTAGAGGGTATCGGATCTCGTTGCAATTGCAGGGTATCTTGGTTATTATTAAAGAAAGAAACTTGCGCTCTTCACGAACTGTTGAAACTTTTTGATGAAACAAAAGATGAAACTAAAATATTTTTTATGGCTTTTTAAGTTTTTGACATAAAGGGTAAAAGTCTTTTCTTTATTGGAACCCCTTATATTTCAGGTGTCTTGTTACTTACAACCAAAGAAAAACTGATATTATTAGATATTTTTACGTAAAATCCAGCGGTGTAGTTAGATTTTTTTAAATATATATTTTTCAAGATATGAACCAAAAAATATGATTTTTCTTATGGAACAACCTGTATATTTTTATTCAATAAATTATAGCGGATAAAAGCTTTTTAAAAATATATAATACTTAATGGGTATTTTATAGATTTAGACCCTAAATTGATGTTTGTTTAATTTTATTTTATTTTTTTATAGTAGGCCATAATATTAATTTAATAACCATAAAATAGGATTAGCTTTTAAGTCATATTTTTTACATTTTACGGCAACATCTTAGTTTTAAATATTTTACCCCTCGGTTCCTTAAGTTTGTTTACTTATTTATTATTAAAAATTAAATATTTTAGGTCAGCGCAACAGTGCGTATAATCAAAACAGCGTCTAAAATCAGTATGTATCCATAATTTTTAGGAAAACCATTGGATTTCAAACAAATGAAAACCAAGTATAAAACTGGTACCAAAATTATTATTGACTATTTCACTAGAGTGTTTTATACTGGCAAAATGTAATAGCAACCTCCTGTTTTCTCCTGGCAAAACTCCTACCTGCTCCTACCTTAATAAAACCAACATGATGGTATTTCAGCGGCAAAACTTAGGTTTAAGTAATCATTAATTTAAATCAATATGCGAGATTTGAAAGACAGGGTGAGTCAGAAAATAAAAAAAAACGTTTGAAAGCAGTTTTTGAAGAAGCAAATTATAAGCTTGAGAAATCTACTTCCGTCATAGAGTTCCACGTCTCAATCGCTGCAGGTTAACCAAACTCAAAACCAGACTTAAATTGGAAAGAATGGACAAACTATTGTTAATTATAATAACTGTACATTTAATATAAATTGTAATAAAATATAATTCTACCTTGTTAATATAATACCATGTTCTAATTTATCAGTTTTAATTAAAGTTTGAGGTTTTCTCGTCGAATATCATTTGAGAAAAAATTTCTCTTATTTTATTTAAGTTTTGAGGGTTGACTCCACTTCAAAATGGACTTTTTCTAAATTATTTAAGTTTGTTGCTTTTTGGTAATTTCGTTCATGAAATTAATTAAATACCACTCTTCTTCGGCTCGTGTTATTATTGAAAATGTCGTTCATGAAATTGCCAAAGCAACAACCTTTCATACAATCGAAATATTTTACCGGCAAAATTTTCTCTCTTATGATATTATATACGAAACTTTTTTACAGGTATTAGTATCATATTATGTGGTTTGTTACGATTTTGTTTTAAAATTAAATGTTTTTCTAAAAAAATATGGATAAGTACTAATTTTAGACGCTGTTTTGAGTATATACACATTTAAGCTGATCTAAAATTTTGGATTTTTAATTAATTAATAAGTAAACAAACTTAAGGAACCAAGGCGTAAATAGGGGTGCTGAGCGCGGTAAAACAGTTAAAACTTAGATGTTGCCGTCAAATGTAAGCAAATTACGAACTAGGGGCTAACTTTGTGCTTTGGTTTTAAAGTTTATATCATGGCCTACTATAAGAAATTTAATTTTAAAATTGAAAACATCAATTTAGGGTCTAAAATTATAAAATATCCATTAAGTATTATATATTTCTAAAAAGCTCTTATTCACTATAATTCATTGAATAAAAAAATATACAGGGTGTTTAATAGGAAAAATCATATGTTTAGTTCATATCTCAAAAAATATAAAATTAAAAAAAAATCTAATTACACCACTGGATTCTACGTAAAAATGTCTACCAGTTTTTATTTTAGTTGTAGCTTCGATCAGGCCCCGCCTTTTCTTCGACCACTTCCTGGCTAAAACAAAGCCTGGTATCCTTTTCTGTACTGTGCAGTCGTTCGCTTCGCATAGTACACGGTGGCTTGACCTTGCCGGTACTGTTTGAAAAGCCAAGCCGCTTTCAAACGCGCCGCAAGAGAGTGTATTAACTATTCTTAGTTGATAAACTTTGGTTGTAAGTTACAAGACTACTGAAATACGAGGGGGTTAGTTTAGAACCTCTCCAAGTATCACTAGAGTGGGGGGTAAGGGGTCAAAATTTTCATCACGTGATTAATGGACGTCCCCTATACAAAATTAGCTTCGTGAAAAAGCAGGTTTATTATGGACTTGCCTGATTTATGCTGAAATCCAATACTATTTCACATAAGATGCGCTGTACTTACCTTCTTTTAGCACCAGACGATGCGCAATAATATAAATACTTAGAATATTGTAAAAAACAATTTTTGATATACTATAGGATGTGACATCGTAAAAGATACAATTTGAATAATCACAAACATTAAATTATAAAAAGTATACTTGTATCTACTTCTAAATAATTCAGATATTGTATCCTTATAGGTTTTTTAAATTTTCTTTAAAGAGTTAAGGTACAACCATTATTTTTACCAAATAAGAAATTTAAATAAAATGTTTTTGTGGCTTAGCAATTGCTTTCATTTATAACTACGATTATTCTAGAATATTTTTATTATAAACAAATGTTAATAAACAAAAGAAGAGTGCAGCAATATGGTTCTTATAAGACAAAATGCGTTTTAAAAGTAAATATTTTGATATTGTAAAGAATAAGCAGTAATTTCTGTTATCAAGTTTTTAAATAAGTATAGGAGAGTATATATTTAAAATATTGGTTTTTTAAGAATTATTATTTATGGATTCGCAAAGTAATAATTGTATTATTCTGTTTTTATTGCCAAAATAACTAAAATATTTTCGTGGTATAAATTAATTTTATTACCTCCGTGATCACCACCTCTGATATCCAAGCGGTTGTAAGTTCTTACTGTCATATTTACAAAAATTGTTATTAGTTGGAGATCCCTAGACCATTTTTCCAAGTAATTACTAAAAGCCGATTTTTCGAAAGTAGCTTCATTTTGACGAGACGATCAACTTTTTTTCCTTACAATAATAATTTTTCGTTGGTGGTAGCATACAGTGGTAGCAGAGATTAAATATTGATTTGATAATTATCAAAAAATCAGGATGACGTATCTCGCAATTTGTAAGACAATTTGGGTGTTAAATTAACTAAATATTATTTAATTAACAAGAGAAAAAATCAGCTAGTTAGTAGTTATTTGTTACGATATTGTAACCCTACATGCTGGTGGTAAGGGACCTTTTGATGAAACCTTATATTTTGTGGGACAAATATTTTTTCGTTTTTCTTTAGATAATTATCTTGAAAATTAACAAGAAAATCTTTGTTTGCACAATACATTTTTGATATCTGTCAAATCTATACATTTAATTCCTGCTACCCCTGTGAGAGGAGCTACCACCCACGAAAATTGTTGTGAGCAAAAGTTTTTGCATCATTATAATGAAGCTACTTACAAAAATTAACTTTATAAGTAATGACTTGAAAAATGGTTTAAAGGGATCCTAACTATATATTACTTATTACTTTATAGAGTATTTTTGAATAATAGCATGTGGGTATGTTAAATTGAAGAAAATTGTTTACTAAGGGTATATTTAAATTTTTAGTAAAATGACTCTTCTTTTTTTCATTGTAAGCATTTCGTATTTGAAAATTATTGTAATTTACTTTATGCAAGATATTGTTACCGAAATTCACTATTAGCTCATAATATAGTATAAATGGCCAAAATTATGCAGGCTCTCCCTACGTATAAAAAAGTTTTTAAACAAAATTGTTAAAAATTGTAGTCTCTACATTTTATGGACTTTGGACACTTAACTTTAAAAACATAAAAAAAGGTGTTTATAATGATCCAGTTTATTATTTCTCATTTCAAGGTAAAACGCTAAGATGACTGAGCTAATATAGTAGACCTTAAAAACAAATAATAATATTGAAATTAGAACTGCCTAAAATGTTTATTTTTTGTTTCGCGATAAAGTTCTCTTTGAAGTAATAAAAACCCTACTACAATTACATAATAAATATTATTAAGAAATATTAACCAGAAGCCATTCTCACAGGGCAAAATGTAACAACTAAGCAAAACTCAAACTTTTCGATAAATTTAGTTACGCGCGTTATAATTTTCCGTGTGCTGTCGCTAAGTAAATTTCTAAAGTACTAGACCGCATTAACTAAATTATAAAAAAAAAAATAATTTAAATTCCGTTAAGGGGTTTACTGTAAAACCCAATTTTAATTGAATATAAATATACTTTGGTAAAGGTCAGACTCATGCTAAAGTAATTTTAAGAACAGAGAAAAAATTATTGTATACCGTTTTACACAAAAACTATTTTTGTAAGAATAAAATACTTATACTGGCAAAACAGTTTGCCAATGCGTAAAAAATAAATGGTCTAAAGCAACAGAAAGCATGCAGCTAGAATGTTTACATGCCGGCATTCCTTTACCTGCTAAGATCCTAAGTTTTAATCGATTAGGACGATTTAAAGCTACTAGACAAAACTCCCCAATACAGGGTGTCCAAGAATATGTGGACAATCTGTCAAAATCATATAGAACACGTGAAAATGTGCCTTAAAGGACGCGGCTGACAATCGTTTTTTCTTGAATAACTTTTGTAGAACTTGGTATATTGAAATAATTTTTTAATGTGATAAATACAAGTTAAAACTCTTTAAAAAAGAATCCTTGTAAATTATTTGTCTTTATTAGTTCGCCAGGGGCAGACTAACCCTAACACAATAGTGGTAATTATTTTAATTAACACCCTGTATAATAAAGAAATGAAATAAGTATTTTTGGATAGCTTAAAACCTGAGCTAAAAGAAAGGTACTTCCGTCAGATGTCGATAAATTAAAGCGTTTTTCACAAAAACAATAGGTTATTCTGTTAAAAATGGTACTAAAAACTTATAAAAAGATTTTCCTTATATTTTTTACAAACCTAAAAAATAATGTTGTGGAGGGTCCCATATTCTTCGATAATTAAAGGTAGGGAATGCATTAAATAAGAGGCAGTCTATGTCAAACCTACAAACAAATTTAATAAATACAACCCTATTTAATCATAACGTTGATTTTCTCGAAAACGCTTCACTTTATCGGTATCCGAAAGGAAGTACTTTTTTAGCTTAGGGCTTAAGCTATTTTAAAATAATATTTTTATTCCTTTGGTATTCAGGGTGTAAAAACAAATGGTATTATTGTGTAAGGATAAGTCTGTCCCTCGCTAATTAAGGAAGGCAATTGTTTTACAACGATACCATTTTAAGTCCTAACTGGTATTTATCATATTAAAAAATATTTGATGATACCAAGTGATATAAAAGTTATTTAGAAAAACAAAAAAATTTCAATGGCGTCCTTTAAGAGCACATTTCTCTGTAAAGAAATACTTTAGGAAAAATATAACTTGTCACATTATTTTCATGTATTCTATAAGAATCCGAGAGATTGCTCACTTATTCTTGGACACCCTGTATAAACATTTTTTTTTAAACTTAAATAAAATAGCTTAATTATTTTAAATATCTATTTTTATACAGATATACTGATTTTAAAGACTTAAGCAATACGGTTAAATAGATACAATATAATTGGTGTTTATACTAATTAATTTGTTAATGGTTAAATTAATTATATGTTTGCCAAACAATACTTGCGTTAGCTTAAAATTTTTATTTTTGATTAATAAAAAAAAATCGGTAAGGATAACAAAAATACAATTTTTTCTTTATTTGCGTAAAAAAAAAGAAAGAAAGAATTACCATTCATTAAAGCGTTTTTCACAAGATCGGTGAAAGTAATTGCCCAAGATTTTTTAAATTTCCTTTATAATTTTTTTCAGCATTTGAAGGTAAGGCCCAATTAGATGACATTTAAATTATACATTATTCATTTTTCTTTTTCCAAAAAAAAATTAGCTGGTATAATTAAGTAAATACAAAATATTATTTCTTTTTATTTACAGAAAAAAAAATTGTCTTTTTTGTTTATTATTAAACTCATTTCACACGGTTTTTAGGCCCGGGTTTATTAATAAGAATTTTATTTTAGTACTAGTATCAGCATTATTATTAGTTTGAACAAAATATTATTTGGCTTTTTTCCAGATATTTATTAAATATTTTAGAAAACCCTAACTTTAATATACAGGTTTTCCGAAAAGGTGAGGTCAAATGATCGGGGTGATAGAGTAAGCCAAAATAATGTTAGTACTTTATATAAAAAAAGTTATATCGTGCTTCCTTAGGGAATTATTGACCTTTAAAGTTAGAATAAAAAAACGTATTTTATTTATAACTTTTAAACGGTTGCCACAATAATAATGATATTTAAGAATTAAAATTAACTCATACCAATGTTTTTTCATAGGCAGATAATGCGCAGTAAGTATTAATTATACAGGGTGAGACGATTTTTTTCGTTTATTGTATGCATTATTTACAGAGGTGAAAAAATTTGATATTTTGGTTGGATCGTTTAATTTCCTTATGATTTTTGTATAAAAAAGGTATACCTTATTAAAATCGATATCTTGGACCGTTTTTCCTAAAAACGCATTTTAAATCCATGTGGCGAGCAGTGGTGCAGTGGCTAGAGTGTCAGCCTCTCACCGCGGCGATCCGGGTTCGAATCTCGGAGTCGGTCATCGGATTTTTCATTGTTCGTCACCTCACAGTTGGCAATGGCAAACCACTGTGTAGTATTCTGCCATTTCTAGGTAGTAGTTATTTAAAAATAACGACCGTGGTGGCACTACCGCGTTGTCTAAAAGGTGCTGTGAAATGCAAAAAAACTGCATGTTTCAGTGCTTGGATAACGTTGACGGAACACGACAATAATGGGTTAAACATCCAGTAACCCGGCACTCACGGTACACTGGTATTTAGGCATAAGCTTTCGTGAGATGTCTTAAAGATAAAAAAAAGACACACCCCCATGAGAAGAGAAGTATTAAAATATTGTTAAATTATAAAAAAAACCAGTATTTATTTATATTATAAAGTTTAAAAGGCTTTCAAAGAAGATTTTTAAATATTTTTACCACATTTTAATAATTTTCTCAAAAAAAAGGATTTTTATTATATACAAAACAGGGATGTCTGGTTTTTAAAAGCGATGTTATAAAGAACGGTTCAAGATATCGAATTAAATAAAGGATACCTTTTTGTATAAAAATGATAAAGGAATTAAACGGTAAAAGCAAAATATTAAATTATTCACCCCTGTAAAAAATGCATACAATAAACCAAAAAATTCGTCTGACCCTGTATAATTATGACTTACTGCGCAATCATTTGTCTATGGAAAAATCATTGGTATGAGTTAATTTAAATGCCCAAATATTATTATTATTGTGGCAACCGTTTAAAAGCTATAAATAAAATACTTTTTTTATTCTTTCTTTGAAGGTCAATGACTTCCTAAGGAAGCGCGATAAAAAATTTTTTTATATAAAGTACTAACATTATTTTAGCTTACTTTATCACCCTTATTACTTTTTACCTCACCTTTCCGGACACCCTGTATAATAAAGAGCTATTCTGCTCTCGCAATAATATCATTAAAATTATCTTGCAATAATATAATAAAAATATTTACTTTAAAAGAAATAAAATAATAATAAATTACTTAATATAAAATAAGTTTAAGGGTTTAAGGGCTACCAGTCAAAATTATTTTACAATAATCCTATTATAAAATAAGTTTTTAACGAGGCTACCAGACGTAAACTGATTCCTTGGACGCTCCTCAAAATTTTTAAAAAATTATGAAAAACTAACTAATGATCTGACTTTGACATTACTTTTGTAAAATTAATTGACTGGTAAAAGATACACTTTTGGGTATTATAACAAGTTAAAAAAATTAAATTAGTAAATAAAAGTGTTTAGCCATATAATAGGTTTTTAAGGGTTATTTGTTTTATGGGAATATAAATTTAAACAAAATTTTATATGGCTCTTGTCCAAATTTTTATTAAGGTTTTATTAAAATTAAAAAATTTAGAGTAAAAAAACTTACAAAGGTGGAAACTTCTAAAATTACATTACATTACGTCTGGCAGCCTTTTTAAGAATGTATTTTATGATTAAATTATTATAAAATAATTTTGACCGGAAGCCCTTAAACCTATGTTGTAAAAAGTTTAGGAGTTGCAACCTTTTCTGAGTAAGTTTATTTGCTTTTAATTTTTTAGGTTTCTATATAACCCAAATAAAAAATATTATTATATTTTAAATAGTTCATTATTAAATTATTTCTTTTATAGTAATCTTAATTTATATTATATTATTGCAAAAGCAGAAAATCTTTTCATATTATATAAAAGTCTTAGTTTTTAAAATATTTACATAATACCTTTTTCTGGAATAAAATCAAATACTACTTTGTTTAAATTTTATTCCCAAAAACAAATAACCTTTTAAAAATATTATAAGTATTAACCTAAATTAATTAAGTTATTTTTGTTGCAGTGTTTAGCTATATTTAAAAAAAATGTGATAAAACCTAAATAAAAATGATTTACTGGTTTTAACCTAATTATGACACATAAGCAATTAATAATTTTCCTTATAGTATTACGTTTTGGATTTTTAGAGGATCTCAATTGTCGTTTCTTAGGACTAAAAAAGTATAATTTGATTTATAAATACTTTAATTTAAATCTATGTTCTTAAAAGTGAAAGTGATCAATGCTAATAGTGATACCATTAATACCAAAAATAAATTCTAATTTATAAACCCGGCCTTATAGCCCAAAGTGGCTGGCAGTATCGCAATAGAAATCGTTTAAAATATGTAACATGTTTTACAAAGTGAATGTACCAGGTGTTCCTAGCAAGTCGCACACCCCTACGACTTTTATTCTTAAAAATATTAAAGTAAAATATGGTTATTAAGCATATCGCATTTAAGTTTTCAGTTCTTTCTTATTACATTCGGTTTAGCCGAAAACGACCCGAACTTTCTTATTTTAAATGGTACCCCTATTTGAGTAAAATACATTTTATTTTCTAGTTTTTGATATTTAATAACTAAATATTTTAAATTTCTAGCTCAGAGTGTCATAATTGCTATAAAACTATGAATTAGCATTCAAGTAGTCGCGTAAAAAATTGTGACAGTCTTTTTTCTCTTTTATAGTCTTAGGTTTTTAAAGTATCACCATTTTAAAAAGTAGTTTATGAAGTATTGGCTTTTTATTCTAGGTATATTTTTTATTGACTTTATACTTACACCATATGGCGTTCGGCTTTCATATCATTAACATTTACATTGTTATTCGTATGTCAAACAATTTAGACACCATATAGTATTGTCGGTTCAAATTAAGAAATACAATGTTGCAACATGGAGAACCAGCTGATAAAATGGGGATCAATGACGTAAAATATTAATTACTGGATTTCTGGTTTGTGTTTTGGCTAGAAACAAGGACTTTTAGAAACAAGGCAATAAATTAAAAGAAATATACCTATAAGAATCCTTGTCTAAAAACCTGAAAAACACAAAAATGAATAACAGTCAGCGTTTCTACTAACTTTATGTAAAGCCACGACACCTTAGTGCTTTATTATTTAGACTTGAACGGTTAACACAAAAACCGACTTTGTATATTTTTCCTTCATTGCAGAATTTTTAACGAAATTTATTATGACACTCACTAAAACAATTAACATGTTAATTGTAAGTTGTTAACAAACTACAAACATTTTTATTTTTTAATACAGTCATTTCATAACAAAAAAATATTTAAAAATTAAGATGCTAACTGCAACAAGCAAAATGTAAGAGGGGATTAACTCTAATCGGTATTCGTTTTAAATTTGATCATTATACATATACCAAACATTTTAAATTTTAAAAGAGGGGATTAAAATTAATACACATAACCAGTCTAGAAAGTTTACAAAAAAAAAAATCTATATCACCTTATAAATTTTAAAAATATTTTTTTATGTCAATAATAAAAAATCTTTTCTATTTTTAAATTTTAAATGATAAATTAAAATAATTTTATTGACATTATTTGGTAACAAAGTTCACAATATTATAAATAGAACTTAATTTACATATCTTACACAAATATCCCAAGATTCTCTAAAAATTTAGATAATTAACTGTAAATAAAAAAGATTTCTAGGATTTAGGGGGTATACTGGTGTAAAAATTAAAATATATATATATATATATATATATATATATATATATATATATATATATATATATATATATATTCAAGGCTTAACGATTTAAGAACATGCTTACAAAATGATTTTTTAAAGTTAAAATTATTTTCGAAGTTATAGAGTATTTTGCTGACGCGACAGTCAAACTGGCCCGCCTAGAACTAATTGAACAACCCACGGATTGACCGCTCTGAGATACGAGCATTGGCGAGCGATTGGGAAAAGAAAAACGCGGAAAACAGTTTTTTGAAATTAGGGAAGGTCCGATGTATGAAGCAGGAATAGCAAATTAAATATAATATGTAGATCTAAAATATAACATAGACTGCAAAAAAATTGACGCAAAAGTTTAAACGCGTTTTTCTCGAAACTGTCTGCCCACGATTTCTTTAATTCTACTGGACCGATTTACTTAAAATTATTTGAGAGTCTTTTTTATAGACTTGTCTATGTCCGAAACTAGCCGCATCCCCAAATTTTAATTTTTACTATTAAAAAAAATTATATAACAAAAATAAAGAAAACAAAAACGTGGTACAAAAATTATTGTTTTTAGACAGCCGCCATTTTGTAAGAAAGATGTTCTTTTTTACTTTTTTGTAGTTTCGGACACAGCGACATTACTCTAGAATAATAAATCTTTTTGTTAGATTGTTAGCAGGATTGGAGTCATGAAATTGGTCACGTGCCACTTTTTAAGACCCCCCACTTTTATTATGGTTTATTTGTTTTCTGTGAGTTTAAATTTAAACAAAATAATATTTGACTGTTCTTCAGAATAAAAAGTTTAATAAACATTTAGGAAAATTAAACTTTTTCTTTACTATAAGGAAAAATTTTGCCCCTGCATAACATAATAAAAGTTAAGATTACTATAAAAGAAATAAATTAATGAAATATTTAATATATAATAACTATTTTAATTAAGGTTATATAAAATAATTACTTACTTTACAGAGAAGGTTGCAAACTCTAAACAAAGGTTCATAGACTTCCGGTCAAAATAATATTATCATATTCCAATAAAATAAAATTTAATCGAGAACTGAGGCTATGGTCGCGTTTCAAAAATGTGGTAATCTTTTTTAAATTACTGTTGAACTAACTAAAAATGTAAAAAACTTTTATTAAAACTACCTGAATGACTGACAGTCTCAACTTGACAATACCTTTGTAAAATGAGTTAACTGGTAAAAGCTACACCTGTTAGGTATTAAACCAGGTAAAAAATAAAAATAGTTAAACATGGTCAGCCATATAATAAGTATTTCATAGTTTTATTTGTTTTCAAAGAGTTTAAATTTAAAGCCATAATAATTGGCTTTTTCCCAAAATAAAGTAGTTTAATAAACATTTTAAGAGAATTAAACTTTTTAAATACTATGAAGAACTATTCTACCCTTGCATAATGTAATAAAAGTTAAGATTACTTTAAAATAACTGAATTAATAAAATATTAAGTATAAAATAATTATTTTAATTTAGGTTATTTATAAAAAAACTAACTATACAGAGAAGGTTTTAAACTCTTAACAAAAGTTTATAGGCTTCAAATGTTATATATACTATGAAGAACTATTCTGCCCTTGCATAATGTAATAAAAGTTAAGATAATTTTAAAAGCAATGAATTAATGAAATATTTAATAAAAAAATATATTATTATATTTTTTTAAAACTTTTAACTTTCTTTTTTCTTTTCTTGTATTTTTGTAATGGTAATAAATGACTTATAAAAAAAATGGAAAGTAATAATATTGTTTGCCTTTTTTTATGGCACTTTACAAATCACCTAAAATTCATGCCTCTACACCAGAACACTCTTAAGCTTGACTTCCTCATTCTCTAAGTATCTTTTTGAACCGATTAGGCTTCGAACCTAAACTTCTATTAAGTTAATTTCGGTTTCTCTAAAAAATATAAAGGATGACTATGGTTTAAGCCGAACACAAAAAAACGTATCCCTAATGCGACACTAAATGCTAGTTTCTTTGCATTTCCTAAAGCTTTATGAGGAGCTCCAAATAAAAGTTTTTTAATCGAAGACTGTCTTATTTGTGTATTTAAGATATAATATAATAGTATTTTAATTAAAAAACTTTTAAAAAATAATAAAAATGCTATGTAAAACTTTTTAAAAGTCAAATATTTGCAAAATATTTCTTTTATTAGTATAAAAAATAGTTTTGAAGTAATTAAAAAATTAGTAATAAAAATATTTTTTTTAGTATTTACCCTAAATCCTGTACTGTTTTTAAAATATTTTTTTTATTAAGGAATAAAGATGATAAATTATTTAGATTTCTTTGCTTCCAAATAAATTTTAGTCTTTACTACCTGAATTTGCACTTAACCAATTTCAAGGCAAATTGTCACTTGGACACTTTTTCTTTCAATTCCCTCAATTTATTTAATATAGTAGTATATTATACACCAAGGGACTAAACTAAATTTTTATCTAGAAGGGTAAAGTTTATCGCCAGACTTAAGAGAGTGTTACAATCCGCCCAATCATAAAAAGACACTTTAGTTCAAAAGTTTATATATTATTTTTGCACTTCTGTACTTAATTTTTTTTACTTTAGTTCCTCAGAAACTAAGGTAGCTTTAGTTACTAAAAAAAGTGACTTAAGTAGCCATTTTAGTTTTTTAAGAGCGAAATAGTGTGTTTTGTTCTTTAAGTATACTCGTAACGTTAAAAATAACATTGAAATACATTTTTTGTTCTTAGGAACTGTCGGTCATTCACGGATTAATTGTGACAGAAACAAGAAAATATACAGATTATATTCCTAGATATATTGAACAAATGGATAAAATTGTAGCCGAAACATATCAAAAAACCAGAGGTAAGTAGTTTAGTGCTTTTGTATTTTTTAAAGTTTAACAATAAGGCTTTTAACACCCAACCCTCAATAGGTGTGTGTTAATATTTTCTTAGTTAGTAGAAAGAGAAATTATTTAACAATTCTTTGTTTTAAGCTGTTATCGCTTGTAAAACATAATACAGGGTGTTCCACGAGAAACAGCTTCGATTGATTTCTCAAAAAGTAGGCTTTGGAAACTTTTGTAACTTTAAAAAGTCAGTGGAAGACATAACACTAAAATATTTGGACAGTTTCTTATTTTAAATGAAACAGCCTATATATTATTTATTTATTTTTTAAACTCTTCGTAAAATTTTAAACATCTTTTATAAAAAGTGTTTTACACCTAAGCCCAGCCATTTTTGACCTATTTAAAATTGTATGTCAAAAATGACATTTGCAGGTCATTACATATCATCAATTTTTTGTAAACAAAATTCTTAAGAACGTTTCCAAGGAGTACTGCGACCATTAAAGTCTCTAGAAGCAACTAAAATATTTGGACAGTTCTACCCATTTCGGTTATACTAAAAGTTATTAAGGTACGTTTGAAAATGTAGTTGTACTACGAAACAGCTGTCACGGCTAAACATTCAATTAAAGTGACTATGAACAAAGTATATTTTTGTTTTATTTTATTAATTTAAAATGTACGGTCACAAAGTAACGGACGAAACCATAAATTTCCTAAAAGTTATTGTTTACTTTCCTATTTTAAATGAAACAGCCTTCATATTATTTATTTTTAAACTCTTCGTGAAATTCTAAACAGCTTTTACAAAAGTTTTTTATACCTAAGCCCAGCCATTTTTGACTCATTTAAAATTTTATGTCAAAAATCACGTTTGCAGGCCATTGAATACCATCCATTTTTTGTAATGAAAATCCTTAAGAACATCTACAAGGACTACTGCGACCATTAAAGTCCCTAGAAGCGTCGACATCTCAATTTTTTTCCTCCTATTATAAAGATAATTTTTTTTTTAAGTTCTTGACTCTGACTTTGTAATTAAAGAATGGCTGATTTGCTCAAAAAAGAAAAATAAGTGATAAAATTAATAATAGTCCAGGTGGAATCTTTGATTGCAAAAAAATTGCCTTGCAGCAAACTAATGGTATAGTTTTGTTAAATGCATCCTTACTATGTAAGAAAAATACTTTCGGACCAAAATAATGCGTTAGGAGGTAAAAGGGGGTGGTTTAAAAGGGAAAAATGTTTTTGCAATTTCAAGCTATTAAAAAAGTTAATAACAATAATAAAACCTACAACCTATGTATTAACTAGTTTACCCTAACCTTAAAATTTTTTAAGAAAAGTAGAAAAAACGTTTTTTTGGCTTTTTATTTTTAGCTTTTACAAAAATAGTTTGCATATTAAAACGCTATTTTTATTATAAAAACATTTTTTTATACAAAAATGTTCGATATTGTAAAAAATAATATTACATTCTTTTTCAGCAAAATTAACATTTTTTAAGATGCTCATATCTGTTTTTTTTTTTTAAGAAAAACGTTTGTTATATCCTCAATTATTGATTCTCAATTTTTGGTAAAAATTCTAGAAAAAGTTAAAATCATATTTAATTTAACGTGCCCTAAAACGTTCGTCAGGATAGGATTTAAATGTTAAATATGTAAATTTCAAAAGCTTATATCTCGAAATTTAGTCCTACAACGCCTATTAAAAAATCCTATGTATAGAGGACACTTATAAGTATGTGTATTTTAAGTTTAAAAAAAATCCAAGAAAAGTGATTTTTTTGGTGGGAACGTCTTTAACCATAAATTAAAGTTCGGTTCCGCGTCGAGAAAGAACGTCTTTAAGAGACTGTATTGAAATTTTAATAATTAATAAATACATGGTGCAAATCCATATATTGTATTACTTCATTCTATTGGGCATCAAAAATAAGGGTAGGTTTGTAGAATGATGTCTATCCCAAAAAATGTATAGTTTTTGAAATAATATTTATTTATTAATTATAATTAAAAATCACGTTAATAAATAATTATCTATTTTAACACTGCTGTTAATTAAGAGTAGGTACGGTGTAGTTGGCCATGACACTGCCGTTAGGGCCAACTAGAAGCCAAACTAAGCCGTATTTAAAAGCATAATAGGATTATGTAATAGAAGATAAATGTTTTCATTTGAAAAAATTGACTTTTAAGGTTTTTGTCGTCATAAATTTTAACGGTTATTTTTGACAACCCTGTATTTATTAATTGTTAAAATATCAATAAAGTCTACTAAAGAAATTATGTTTCTATAAGAAACGCAACACTGAGTCTATATATAAAAGGCTTTTGTATATTGTAGAACAACTTGGTTATGTAATAACTTGCAAAGGTCATTTTTGACATATCTATAATTTAAATTAAGTCAAAAACACTTGACTTAGATATAGAACACTATGCATAAAATATGTTTACAATTTTACGCAAAATCTAAAAATAAATAATATATAGCGTGTCCCTTTTAAACTAAAAAAGTTAAACTGTCAAAATATTATAGTCGTATGTCCCCACTGACTTTATAATGTTATCAAATTTTTAAAATTTTTTAAGGCTTTATTTTCAAAAAATTGATCGTAGCATTTCCTCGCAAGATACCCCAAGATGATTAAACAATGTTTTTTAATATAAATCCCTTATTGTTAAACTTTGCCCTTACAAAGGGCCTACATAAATGAGGTATTACATTTAGTAGAATATGACTAATGGAGATATTTTATTATACATGATTAAGTTAAATTAGGAGTTATGGGGTATCAAGACTAACCCTATTAAAAACAAGACCTTTTAGAATATTTGGGGTACCGTTTCATTTATAAAAATAGGTTTTTTAAGCCTGGTTATAAACAGCTTTTTGCATGTATTTTAGCCGTAATTATTTTTGTCTAAGTAGTTATTTATTCTTTTTATTGGGTACACGCCAAAATCTATCTGGAGAGAATGGGACTGCTTCGGTCCTATTCCCAGGGTATACGAGCTGACCCTGTTGTCAAGTTGAAATAAAGTTAAAAAATTAAAATTAAAAATGAACTAATTGAAACTATTATTTTATTATACTAAATTAAAAATGATTAAAATTTTAGGCTTTTTGGTTTATAAAAAATAGTTTGACTTTTGTGTCATAAGTAACATTTTAGTTCTTATTTTTCATTGTAGAATCACTCTACTATTTATTAATTTTGCTTAAATTGCTAAAAGTCTAGTCGAGAAGTTGTTTTCCTGCGAAAAATAGTTACAAGTTTACAAATATGGTTGATGGCTTAAAAGATCCAGAATAACATTTAGAAAAAGTATTATAAAAGTTTCTGAAAGAGTAAGCAATTTTGGTAAAAAAATCTTAATTCCCAGAGTTGTAGCAATATTTATAATTTTTATTTAAAGTTAAAAATTGGCTTTCGCGCGGCAGTTTCGGCATGCGCAATTTGCAACTGTAGTGAGCATGGGTTTTACATAATTTTTCATGCAATTAACTATTAATTTAAAAATTTTAATAAATTCTAATGTCATCTAAACACTTCAAAGAATATTTTATAATTTATTTGTTTTCTGGAAGATTAAATTTAAACAAAATATTATTTGGCTTTTCTCCAGAATAAAATAAAAAGTTTATTTAACATTTTAAAATAATTTAAACTTTTATATATTATGTAAAACCATTCGGTCCTTGCACAATATAATAAAAGTGAAGATAACCTTAAAAAAAATAAAATAATGGAATATTAATTATAAAGGTACTTACGATACAAATGTTTCAAAATCTAAAATGTCTATCAGATATTTCATTTTTAATAAAAAAATGTTTTAAAATTTTTTAACAAGTTAATCAGTAAGTTTTTTAGGTAAACTATTTACCACATTTTAAATATGCAGTTATTAGCCCAGTTTCCATCCTGGCGTCTTGTTAGGATTTTATTTTATTGGATTAAAATAATTTCAACCGAGAGCTAATGAACCTTTGTTTATAGATTGAAACCTTTGTCTTGTAAGTAACTTAATATTGAATATTTTATTATATTATTTATTTTAAAGTATTCTTAACTTTTATTATATTGTGCAAGGACAAAATAGTTCTTTATAGTATATAAAAGTTTTATTTTTTTAAAATGTTTAATAAACTTTTTATTTTATTCTGAAGAAAAGCCAAATAATATGTTGTTAAACGTAATCTTCCAGAAAATAAATAAAGCTTAAAATACCTGATACTATGGCCAAACATTTTTTACTATTCTTTTTACCTGGTTAAGATACCTAATAGGTGTATCTTTTACCAGTTATTTTTTTTTAAAGTAATGTCAAACTCTCAAGTGTCGATCAGACATGTCATTTTAAATAAAAAAAAATTCGACTTTTAAAAAACAGGCAAATTTTTTTTTTTAATATTTAACACATCGTAGTTCAAAAACTAAGACATTTAGGACATTTAGTTTGTCGGTTAAGTTACTGGACACCCTGTATGTATGTACGTAATTTGATTGAAATGGATGAAAACTTTGATGTCCATTGGTGCTTAAACGGTGAGGATTATCGACTTTAATAAAGAGTATCTTATATTCAAAGTTTTTGATTGTCTATAAAATGGCGCCCCCAGCTTTGCGATCTGTCAAAAAAAAGTTATGATGTAAATAAATTTTAAGTTTAAGGTAAAGTGCTCTCTGGCGGTTTTTAAAAAAGTACTTTTGTCTTAAAATTTTAGAATCTGCAAAGCTCGATTTGTGTGCCAAATATCAACTGGATTGGTTAAAAAATAAATGCAATATGGCAAAAAAACAAAATAAAAAATTGAACTTTGACGGCTTGTAACTCAAAAACGAATTACATTTTGAAAAAAAAATTATACGAAGCTCTACCCTTATTTTGTCAATTAGAATTACCCCCTTAAGTTTCGTGATCGATTTTTGAATCACCCTGTATAGAGTCAGAATTATAATATTTACGTATTTTGTAACTGTATTTTAGGCACTTTATTTTAGGTATAAACATTAAAATGTATTTTTTTATTTTTAACTTTTATTTGTTAGACTGTATTTTTAAAATAATAAACAATGTCCCATAAATCGTAGAACTTGATTTAAGTACGTACCTACTGGTATCCATTAAAATAAGTTCGGTACTTTAATGCCCCTTTATTTATTACTTTTTCCTATGGCACCATGAAATAAGGTTACTGCAAATATAAAAGCTGTAAAAGTTCACATGATATAAAAAAGAGCTAATAATTGTTAGTATTTAGGTTAATTACATATTTTAAATAGGTTAAAGTGTTTTTTCTTTAATAAAACGACGGGTAAAAATAAACAAAAAAACAACAAACTGGAGATTAAAATATCAGTAGTAAAAGTTTGTTTTATTTTTGACGCTAAGACGTAATATCAGAATAAAATGTGGTTTCTGCAAACTTTGGTATTTAATTTGTTATGATTTCATTAAATTTTAATTAATTTTGGCAGCACGAGTGAAAACCTCCAACAATATTGTGTTGCGTGTGTCGGAAAATAGCTATGTTTTTGTTTCAACTCAATAAGCTCTTGTCATTTGCATTTATAGTATAAAATTTACTTTAATTTTTTAAGACTATTAGAGTAAGACCCCGTGTGCGGCAGACCTTTGTTTTTTGTGAGAGTTAAAACTTTCTCGGCGCATGCTCCAAACATAGGTAGAAGCCATGGAAGACCACGAAGTTTCAGTTATTGTGGCTTTGACAGGTACAAGGTACCAATGGTTAATTAATTGATTCTTAATTTTCGTTCTTTTGTTAAAGCTAAATTTCAAATATGATACTTGGGAACTTATTAAAAGATATTTTATTAATCGCCAGACAGTTTTGACAGTTCCAACCCCTTGGCAGACAAACATTTTGGGAGGGAGCAATAGCGCGAATAAGTCCAACATTTCTGTTATTTAACAAGATATGACAAAGTTTTTTTATAAGAGTTGTAGAGTTTCCAAATGTAAATGTTTGATGTATACAAAGTTTTCCAAAAATCAATTTTTGCAAATACTAATCTGACAACACTAAACTTTTGTTAAGACACTCTGTATACATCAAAATATATTTAGGACATGCCTATAAAGGGTGATTTAAAAATCGATTACGAAACTTAAGAGGGTGATTCTACTTAACAAAATAAGTGTAGAGCTTTATATAATTTTTCTTCAAAATGTCATTCGTTTTCGAGTTACAAGCCGTCAAAGTTCAATTTGTATTTTGGTTTTTTGCCATATTGCATTTATTTTTTTAACCAATCCAGTTGATATTTGGCACACAAATCGAGCTTTGCAGATTCTAAAATTTTAAGACAAAAGTACTTTTTTTTAATACCGCCGGAGAGCACTTTACCTAAAACTTAAAATTTATTTACATCATAACTTTTTATTTTGACAGATATCGCAAAGCTGGGGGCACCATTTTATAGACAATCAAAAACTTAAAAATAAGGTACTCTCTATTAAAATCGATAAACCTCACCGTTTAGGCACCAATAGACATCAAAGTTTTCATCAAATTTAATTAAATTACCTAGACACAAACAGGGTGTTCAGTAACTCAACCGACAAACTTAACCAAACGATTCTACAACAAAAAATAAAAAAAAACTTCATATAAACATATGTCCTAAACGTCTTAGCTTCTGAACTGCGCGCTGCGGTGTGTTAAATATAAAAAACAACCTATTTTTAGAGAATGTAGGGTACAGGAAAGGGAATGTTTAAAAAAGTGTCCATAGGAAAGGAGCAAATTAAGGTGGCGCCACAGTAGCAAGTGAGAAGATTTTACCCAATGAACATAAAAAAAGAATATTTTTTTACAGTAAGATACAAAATGTAAAAGTTTTTACAATGTTTGCAAATTTTTAAAAAGTTTCAAGGCTCACTTTTTGATAAATCAGCTCCCGGTGGGACACATTGTATGTAGATCGCAGCTAAATATGACAAAAATCAGTCTTTATTTTAACTATTTAACCCTCTTTTCGACAAGTTTTCCTCGGCAAAGCAGGCCCAAGAAAGTCACTAGCAATTATTATAATTATTAAACTTATTTTTAATTTAGTATATTTAGATTACCATTTGGTTTTTTACCAATTTTGATTATTACCTTTTGGTAACCCTGTAGGTTTTTTGTTCAGATTTTATTAATAAATATGGGAATTTCAACAAGCTTTATGATATTAGGTGTTGTATATTTTCGAAACGAATTAATACAAATATATTAAATTATAATTTTTTAAAGGTCTTTGAAGGATCTTTTTACCGGTAATATAATATACAAGACCGGGTTTTTTACATACTTTTTGCCGTACTCTGTATACCTTAAAAATAACAGATATCTGGTAGGTAATTTGAAAACTATAAAACTAACTAACTTAACATACTAACAGTTTTATTTATTTTGTAACGTAAAAATTAAAAATTTTGACACCGGATTCAAAAAATTTTTTGTCTCTTAAAAAAAGGGTTGCCTTTAGAATAAGGATAATATGAATAGAAATATAAAATTAAAAAAAACGGCAAACAACACTTGTAACGTTAAATGACTCCACAGGTTGTTAAAAAATTTCACACACAACGCAACATTTGATTTTTTCCTGTATAGCACTAAATCCTTAAAAATCTTTTTGCAATTCCGATATAATAATCTAAACCTTTCTCAAAACCTTCTTACGATCCAACCAAAAACGAGAAAAAATTTAAAACAAAACTTGTTACAAAACATTGCATTCAAGATCCAAATATTTTTTTATACATCATCATCATTTTTTACAAAAAATATATATTTTTTTAAACTATGTTTTGAAAAATAGTTTTGTTATTATTTGTGTTCTTGTAAATGCTTTTGTGGGCGGTGTGTATGTCATAATTGCTTTAAAATAAATTTTTAGGAAAAATATTATTGTTCTATAAAATTCAAATTGACACAAAATATAAAATAAAGGTAATAGGTAATAGAAGAATGTAATAAATAACCGATCGAATTTATTTAATTTTATGATCAAAGAACTCGATTTCCTGTGAATTTTATTCCAATGAATATAGTGTACCCGCCGCGCTTTTGCAAGGTGCAAAAGAGCATACATTTATATAATAACCTAAAAATATATTTTTACATTTTTTCTAACAACGGTACGAAACTTTAAGGTGTGATTCCCTATAATATTTTATAATTAAAAGTTCCCATAAATATGTGTCCGAAGTTGCTTTTTAACTGATATTCAAGGCGTTAAAATTTGAGAAAAAAATCAGTTTTTCCAAAGTATTTTTATAATGCTTAAGCCAATTTGGATAAAATTTGGTACATTTATTTAAAGTAATAAAAGGTGCCTATTTAGCCCTAACCAGATGGTTATTATTGGGTCCAGTGGCGCCTCAGTGGTCACGGCAACTTATGTATATTATTGAGAAAAAAATTATATCGGGGTATTTTATTTTTCCAGGATAAACGAATTTTCATAAAAAGTTCGGTTGGTACTAGACCTGTCACAGAGATAAAATGCTGCTTTTTCCTTCACACAAAAAAAAAACAGTTAAAAAAATTCTTATACTTCAAGGTGTAATTCTTTATGTCATTTTATAAAAAAGTTTTTATAAACATATGTCCAGAGTTGCTTTCTTACTAAGATACAGGGCGTTAAAATTTAAGAAGAAAATCAGGCCTTTTTAAATATTTTAAATATGTTTAGGCCGATTTGGATTTAATTTGGTACATTTATTTAAAGTAATAAGGCGCCTATTTACCTTTAACCAAATTGTTATTATGGGGTCCCATGGCGTCTCAGTGGGCACCGCAACTTATATTATTAGGAAAAAAATACGCCAGTGACTTTTCTTAACGTTTTAATATTTTTTTAAAATTAAGAAATTAATAATACAACTTTTTGTTTCTCGTATTTTTTGTATCTTGCTTCGCTTTTAAGAAAAAAATATTGAAGCTACTTTAATTTATGCTAAAAAGCACCCATAGACGACATGGTAAAATCATTTTAAGTGGCTTCCATATTTTTCTCGAAAACAAAGCAAGATACGAAAAAATACAAGAGACTAAAAAGTTGTACTAATAATTGCTTAATTCTAAAAAAATATAAAAACGGCACAAAAAGTCACTGGCGTATTTTTTCTTAATAATAAAAGTTGCGGTGCCCACTGAGACGCCATTGGACCCCATAATAACAATTTGGTTAGAGGTAAAAAGCAAGCGTCTTATTACTTTAAATAAATGTACCAAATTTAATCCAAATCGGCCTAAGCATATTAAAAATATTTAGAAAGAACTGAATTTTTTTTAAATTTTTACTCCCTGTATCTCAGTAAAGAAGCAACTCAGGTCATATGTTTATAAAAACTTTTGTCATAAAATAACATAAGGAATTACATCTTAAAGTTAAGTACCGTTGTTAGAAAACACCTTGTATAATATTAGTTTTTTTTCTTTTAAACTATTTTTTTTGTGTGACGGAAAAAGCTGCATTTTATGTCTGTGACAGGTTTAGTACCAACGATACTTTTATAAAAACCCGGATTTACTTACACGCAATAAAGGTAGATATTTAATATTAGAATATAAAAAAATATTTCCTTTATACAGGGTGATTCAAAAATCGATCACAAAATTTAAGGGGTGATTCTACTTGACAAAATAAAGCTAGAGCTTCATATAATTTTTTTCAAAATGTCGTTTGTTTTCGAGTTAAAAGCCGTCAATTTTTTAGCCAACCAATAAACTTTACGGGGCGATTCGGTTGAGCTTTGCAATATCTATCAAAATAACAAAATTTTGATGTAAATAAATTTACAGTTTTAGGTTATGTGCCCTCTGGCGGTATTTAAGAAAAGTACTTTTGTCTTAAAATTTTAGAATCTGCAAAGCTCGATTTGTGTGCCAAATATCAACTGGATTGGTTAAAAAATAAATGCAATATGACGAAAAAACCAAAATAAAAATTGAACTTTGACGGCTTGTAACTCGAAAACGAATGACATTTTGAAAAAAGCTGTGTGAAAGTAAAGCTCTACACTTATTTTGTCAAGTAGAATCACCCCTTAAGTTTCGTGATCAATTTTTAAATCACCCTGTATAGAGTCGGAATTATAATATTTACGTATTTTGTAACTGTATTTTTAGGCATTTTATTCTAAATAAAAACATTAAAATGTATTTCATTTTTATTTTTAACTATAATTTGTTAGACTGTATTTTTAAATAATAAACAATGGGTGATAAATCGTAGAACTTGATTTTAGTACATACCTACCGGTACGCATTAAAATTAATTCGGTACTTCATTGCACCTTTAGTTATTACCTTTTTTCAATGGCACCCAGTGGTATATAAAATAAAGCTACTGCAAATATTCTTCTAAGTAAGAAGCTTTAAAAGTTCACGCGATATAAAAAAAAGCCAATAATTTTTAGTATTTAGGTTAATTACATATTTTAAATAGGTTAAAGTGTTTTTCTTTAATTAAACGACGGGTTAAAAACAAAGAAAAAAAACAAAAAAACTGGAGGTTGAAATTTCAGTAGTAAAAGTTGGTTTTTATTTTTGACGCCAAGACGTGATATCAGAACAAAATGTGGTTTCTGCGAACTTTGGTATTTAATTTGTTATGATTTTATTAAATTTTAATTAATTTTGGCAGCACGAGTCGAAACCTCCAACAATATTGTGTTTCGTGTGTCGGAAAATAGCTACGTTTTTGTTTCAATTCAATAAGCTTTTGACATTTGCATTTATAGTATAAAATTTACTTTAATTTTTTAAGACTATCTAAATAAAACCCCGTGTGCGGCAGAACTTCGTTATTTTGTAAGAGTTAAAACTTTCTCGGCGCATGCTCCAAACATAGGTTGAAGCCATAGGAGACCACAAAGTTTGAGTTATTGTGGCTTTGGCAGGTGCACAATGGTTAATTAATTGAAACTTAATTTTTGTTCTTTTGTTAAAACTTAATATTAAATATGATACTTGGGAACCTATTAAAAGATATTTTCTTAATCGCCAGACAGTTTTGACAGTTCCAACCCCTTGGCAGACAAACATTTTGGGATGGTGCAATAATGCGAATAAGTTCAATATTTCTGTTACTTAACAAGATATGACAAAAAGTCTTTTATATGAGTTGTGGAGTTTTCAAATGTAAATGTGTGATGTATACAAAGTTTTCCAAAAACCAATTCCAAAATACTAATCTGACATAGACTTTTGTTGGGACACTCTGTATACATCAAAATATATTTAGGACATGCCTATACAGGGTTATTCAAAAATTGATAACGAAACTTAAGGGGGTTATTCTACTAAACAAAATAAGGGTAGAGCTTTATATAATATTTTTTCAAAATGTCATTCGTTTTCGAGTTACAAGCCGTCAAAGTTCAATTTTTATTTTGGTTTTTCGCCATATTGCATTTATTTTTTAACCAACCCAGTTGATATTTGGCACACAATTCGAGCTTTGCAAATTCTAAAATTTTAAGACAAAAGTACTGTTTTTAAATACCGCCAGACGGCACTTTATCTAAAACCTAAAATTTATTTACATCATAATTTTTTTATTTTGACAGATATCTCAAACCTGGGGGCGCCATTTTATAGACATTTAAAAACCTAAAAATAAGGTCCTCTTTATTAAAGTCCATAAACCTCACCGTTTAGACACCAATAGACATCAAAGTTTTCATCAATTTCAATCAAATTACCTACATACATACAGGATGCCAGTAGCTCAACCGACAAACTGAACCAAACGATTCTACAACAAAATATAAGAAAAAACTTAATATAAACATATGACCTAAACGATCTACGGTGTGTTAAATATTTAAAAAAAAACTTTTTTAGAGAATGGAGGGTACAGGAAAGGGAATGTTTAAAAAATTGTACATAAGAAAGGAGCAAATTAAGGTGGCGCCACAGTAGCAAGTGAGAAGATTTAACCAATGAGCATAAAAAAGAATAATTTTTTACAGTAAGATACAAAATTTAAAAGTTGTTACAATGTTTGCAAATTTTTTAAAGTTTCAAGGCCAACTTTTTAAGAAATCAGTTCCCGGTGGGACACATTGTAGCAGCTAAATATGACAAAAAATCAGTCTTTATTTTAACTATTTAACCTCTTTTTGACGAGTTTTCCTTGGCAAAGCAGGCCCAGGGAAGTCACTAGCAATTATTATAATTATTAAACTTATAAACTTTTAAATTTACTATTAATGATTACCATTTGGTTTTTTGACCAATAGTGATTATTACCTTTTGGTCCAGTTGTAGATTCCTTTATTCAGATTTTATTAATATATATGGGAATTTTAACGAGCTTGATGATATTAGGTGTTGTATATTTCCGAAACGAATAAATAAAAATTTATCAAATTATAATTTTTTAAAGGTCTTTGAAGGATCTTTTTACTGGTAATATAATATACAAGACAGGGTCTTTTTTAAACATACTTTTTGCCGTACTCTGTATACCTTAAAAATACCAGAAATCTGGTAGGTAATTTGGAAACTATAAAACTAACAAACTTAACATACTAACAGTTTTATTTATTTTGCAACGTAAAAATTAAAAATTTTAAGAAAGGTGAAAAATTACTTGACACCGGGTTCAGAAATTTCTTTGTCTTTAAAAAAATTGTGTTTGCCTTTAGAATAAGGATAATATAAATAAAAAAAATGAATTAATAAAAAGGCAAACAACAATTGTAACGTTAAATGACTCCACAGGTTGTTAAAAAATTTCACACACAACGCAAAATTTGGTTCTTTTCTGTATTGCACCAAATCCTTTAAATCTTTTTGTAACCCCGATATTAGATAATAGTCTAAACCTTTCCTAAAAGTTTATAACAATCCAACCAAAAACGAGAAAAAAATATAAAAAAAATGTTACAAAACATTGCATTCAAGATCCAAACATTTTTACAAGAAATCTGTTTTTCTAAAACTATGTTTTGAAAAATATTTTTGTTATTATTTGTGTTCTTGTAAATCCTTTTTGTGGGCGATTTGTATGTCGTAATTGCTTTAAAATACATTTTTAGGAAAAATATAATTGTTCTTGTGAAAATGCAAATTGGCACAAAATATAAAATAAAGGTAATAGGTAATAGAAAAATGTAATAACCTATTTGGAAACTGAGCTTCTAAAACTTTTGTTTTTATTTAATTTTATGATCAAAGAACTCGATTTTCTGTGAATGTTATTATAATGAATATAGTGTATTCGCCGCGCTTTGCAAGGTGCAAAAGAGCATAAATTTATATAATAACCTAAAAATGTATTTCTTGCATTTTTTAAATATACAGGGTGTTTTCTAACAACGGTACGAAACTTAAGGATGTGATTCCTTATGTTATTTTATTAATAAAAGTTTCCATAAACATATGTCCGGAGTTGCTTCCTTACTGATATACAGAGCGTTAAAATTTTAGGATAAAATATATTTTTTTAATTACTTTAATGATGCTTAAGCTGATTTGGATAAAATTTGGTACATTTATTTAAAGTAATAAAAGGTGCCTATTTAGCCCTAACCAGATTGTTATTATTGGGTCCAGTGGCGCCTCAGTGGGCACCGCAACTTATGTATATTATTGAGGAAAAAATTTATATTTGGGTATTTTTTCAGGGGAAAACGAATTTTCATAAAAGTTCGGTTGGTACTAAACCTGTCACAGATGCCGCTTTTTCCGTCACACAAAAATATAGTTTAAAAGGAAAATTCCTAATATTATACAGGGTGTTTTCTAACTAACTACTGTACTAAACTTTAAGGTGTAATTCCTTATGTTATTTTATGGAAAAAAGTTTTTATAAACATATGTCCGAAGTTGCTTCCTTTCTGATATATGGGCATTAAAATTTAAGAAAAAATCACTTCTTACTAAATATTTTTAATAGGTTTAGGCCAAATTGGATTAAATTTGGTACATTTATTTAGAGTAATAAGGCTCATATTTACCTCTAATCAAATTGTTATGGGGTCCCATAGCGTCTAAGTGAGCTCCGCAACGCAAAAAAAATACGCCAGTGATTTTTTAACGTTTTTATATTTTTTTATAATTAAGAAATTAATAATATAACTTTTTAGTTTCTTGCATTTTTTTTGTATCTAGCTTCGTTTTTAAGAAAAAAATATTAAAGCTACTTAAATTTATTCTAAAAAGCACCCATAGACGACATGGTAAAATAACTTAAAGTGGCTTCCATTTTTTCTTGAAAACAAAGCGAGATACGAAAAAAATACAAGAGACTAAAAAGTTGTATTATTAATTGCTTAATTCAAAAGAAATATAAAAACGTCACAAAAGTCAATGGCGTATTTTTTTCTTTATAATATAAGTTGCGGTGCCCACAGGGACGCCATTGGACTCCATAGTAACAATTTGGTTAGAGGTAAATAAGCAAGTGCCTTATTACTTTAAATAAATGTACCAAATTTAATCCTAATCGGCCTAAGCATATTAAAAATATTTAGAAGCACTGATTTTTTTATTAAATTTTAACGCCCTGATCTCGCTCAGTAAAGAAGCAACTCCGGACATATGTTTACAAAAAAATCTTTTTTACATAAAATAACATAAGGAATCACACCTTAAAGTTAAGTACAGTTGTTAGAAAACACCTTGTATATTATTAGGTTTTTTTTTTCTTTTAAAATATTTTTCTTGTCTGACGGAAAAAGCAGCATTTTATGTCTGTGACAGGTTTTGTACCAACGAAACTTTTATAAAAATCTTTTTCCCCTGGAAAAATAAAAACCCGTATTAACATTCACGCAAAAAGGTAGTAAATATCTACCTTTAGAATAAAATTTAAGAATATTTTTTTATACAAAACTTACATTTCCCTTATATAAAAAAATGTTTTTTCCTTTATATTATTTAAAATATTTATTTAACAACCACATTTAGTTTTAAGTTTATAATCCTAATCCGTCAGATCACATAATAACATATATATATAGATATTTAATAATTACTTTAAAAGTTATATGGCAACTAATTGTTATTTTACATAAAACAGACGACTAGTTTTAAAATTTAAATACATCTTTAATTTTTTTACCTTTTAAATATTGTAATATTACGTGCTTTCATCATTAAATCGTCGTTTTTAGTACAAGCAATGGGAAGCGTGGTACTCTTGTCTATAATTCATAATTCTGCAGGATTTATATTTTTACAAATAGGTGCAGTAGGACGTAACAAATCAAAAAATACAAAAACTTACAAATATGGCGACCGAAAGTACCGCCATTTTGCGAAAAACCGTTTGGGCCTGTATCTCCGTAACCATGCACTTGAGGCCCACAATTTGGGATGTCAAATTAAAAAAAAACATTAATATATCGATATTGCTTATCGTTTTGGCTAATATCGGTTGTCCGATATATCAAAGAGCAATATAGCGATATTTGTGAGAAGAAAAAATATCGATAAATTATCAAACATAACATTTTTTTGTTAACGGTAGTAAATGGTATAATAGTAAAAATTACCTTAATAATTTTTTTTACTGTACAACATTCCTGACAATTTTAAAAATTTAAGTTAAAAAGTCGCTTTTTAATTTTGTCTCATTTACTACAAATATCGAAAATATTTGATATCGATATGTCGATTTATGGAGAGGTTAAAATAATTTAAAAATATTTAAAAATAAACGATATATCGTTGCAATCCCTACCCATAATTATGAAGACCTTTATTATAGATAAATAAATGTCCTATCTTTTTGGTTTTATTATTTTTTTCGTATCACTTACCATTTACGATTTATAAAATTATTACTATTTGTTTATTGACTTTTTACCAATATCTATTTCAATAATTGTTTAAATAATAAATTGCTAATCATTAAACTTTTAAATTAATAAATTTTCTACAACTTTTTCCTAAAATTTATATTTTCGAAGTTACAATGCGTTTAATGTTGTACTACGAGGTTAATAAGAGGAAAGTATGCATATTTGTTGGATGACGTGTTCAGGCCCAGCTGACGTTAACCGCTAAGTTATAGGATTTTTAAAACTAACTCGTTATAACTTCAAAATGTAAATTTAAAAAGTTTAAAGTAAAAGTTGTAGAAAATGTTTTTGGTTTAAAAGTTTAGTTATTAGTAATTTCTGGTTTAAAAAAATATTAGAAGCGTTATCGGTAAAAAGTCAATAAACAAACAGTAATAATTTTATAAATCGTGAAAGTGAAGCGATACAAAAAAATTATAAAGCAAAAAAGATGAAAAATTTTATTATCTATAATAAAGGTTTTTTATCAATATGGGCCTTAAATGCACGGTTACAGAGATACTGGTACAAACGGTTTTTCGCAAAATGACGGCACTTAAGGTCGACATATTTGTAAGTATATTGCACCTATTTGTGAAAAAAATAAAATAACTCCTATAGAATTTTGCAAGAAAAAATCCTCAATTTTCTGTACTATTTTCCAGTCACAAAAAAAATTGGATTTTAGCTTTTTGTTTATATATTTCAAGTTTGTACGAATGCAAATAGAGTAATTAAAGCAATTGAATTAAAGACATGTTTTAAACAAAAAATGTAGAAAATAAATAATAACCCGAAAACCGGTATAGGATATGCCAGGCAAAAATATTTAAAAATTAATGGTGGAGCTGAAAATACTATAATATACAGGTATTTTCATTTATCAAAGATAATGCTACTTTCTGCTATAAGCGGCAATGTTGCATCAATAAAAATACTTTAGATCATTAGATCACAAGCAGGTACAAAGCAACATTAAAATTAAAAAAATAACCTTACAATTTTTGACACGCCCTATATAATGGCAATTTTTTCATTAAGTCTACTTGACAGTACTAATAAGTCGCTAACTTTTTGTCCTCTTCAATTTTAAAAATAAGGCCATAAGATTTTTTTAATTTTTAATTTTTTAGAATACTACAATTTTTTTACACTTATTCTGTTTAGTTTAAAAATACATATTTTGTTAACTAGCCTAATAGTCTAAGAGCCCGTGGACGGCAGACAACACATATTTTAAGAAAGTCCAAAATTTTCTCAGTGAATCTGTTGGACCTACCAAACATGAGGGTGGGGTTAGCTAAGCGCAGTCGCGGTCGCCTTAGCTACAATCAGCTGCGATAATGTCATTAGCTGAAGAAGTATTTTAGGAATAACTTTTATGTAAATTCAGATAATTTTAAAATATTGGGGAGACGCCTCCTATGCATTAGAAGACAAGGAAAAAATAATTTTTATCAGTGTCGTCCGTAAGGAGTTAAAGGTATATATTTTTAAGAAAAAATAGTACGACACTGCTATTTTTAATATAAAAATGCTTTTTAAAATTTCAATTTAGTTTGAAACAAATTTGCTTTCTTTACTTTTTAAATTTGACATACGGTTTTCGCGTAAAAAAATAGAAACCGTTTCTCGGCATGGTCATTCTATTGCTAATTAGTCAAGGCAGTGAAGCATAAATGTTCAGACATTTTTAGGACAGCACTAATCAAAATACGGTTTTTCGCAGTTACTTCCAAAAATTATTTGTGAAATTCTTACCTAATTTTAACTTTATGCAAACCGTAAATTGCATTGCTTCAGCCAAAAATGCATTAAAAAGCATTTTTTAAGACGCACCTTTGGAAAATTTAAAAACTTTTTAAATAAGAATCAGAACGGGCCCCAGTCGGGTAACCGATAGTTTTTAAGATCGCTGATCACAATTATAATGTTTAAATTGACATCTTTAAGCACGTGGATCACAGAAACGGCAATTAGCATCATCTCCGTGGGACTCGTCCAAAATTGATGCGAGAAAGGAGAGAAACTTGGCGTCCAGGGGTTCTTTGAGTCGCCTGGTGCGCCCTAACATGGACGCGGACATCATCTTTGAGAATTTTCCTGACAAGAATGCCAAAAACAACCAGAAAATCATTGTGGGGCGCTAAATCCAAATTTCATGTCGGAAACGACCTCCTAAACATCTGGTGCGCCGAGCCCTCAATGTCTTCTCTGTGGCTTTTCCTGACAAAATCAAGAAAGGCAAACAGAAAATTGTAAAGGCGGTTTTTTGGAAGCTGAATCAGAATTTTACGTCAAAAACGATCCTTCGGGCTCCTGGTGCACCGAAACCTGGACCCAAACGTCATCTCTGAGGTTTTTCCAGCGACACTCGAAAATGACGAACCCAAAATCGTTATGAGGGGTTTTTACGATTGTGTCTGTAAAACCCTCGGAGACGGCGTGTAGGGCCAGGTTCTGGTGCACCAGGTGGCTGGGGGATCATCGGTTTTGACGTGAAATTCTGATTCAACATTCTAAAAAACCCTTCACAATTTTTGGTTTGTCTTTTTCGATATTTTCAGGAAAAGCCACAGATATGGCGTATAGGCGCACTAGGTGTTTAGGAGGTCGTTTCCGACATAAAATTCAGACTCATCATATTTAAATGTTATTTTTAACTCTAAACATTTTTTCTTTATAAAAATTTTCAATATTATGAAAAATAAAGGTAATTTCTTCATAAGCAAAATTCATATTGTTTAACATATCCCGTATACCACCGCAAAAACTCATTATCTGATATTTGCAATTTGGGTTTTAGATCGTGCAGAACTTTTTATATAGAATATTTTTATTCGAAAAATTAATAATAAAAAAGTTTTCCATATGGTGCAAAATTAAGTAGACACGCTATATATTTATTTTAACAAAATTTAAATTTCATTACGATCTGCTTGTATTTTATTTTTTATATTAATTTTAAAAATGCTTTAATAAAAATAAAAACAAGCTTCTTCCCACCGGTAATCATTACCAAAGTACTTATGTAATTATGTTAAAATTATATTAAAAAAGCCACTTAGGTTAAGATAATCGCTTTTTATTTTAAAATTTAATTTACCGTTTTATAAAGGTAATGTTAATGACTTATAAAGTACTTTTTAAGAATGCTTTTTAATTGTAGGAACAATTAATAGGCTTATTAAACAGTCCATTAACTAAAAGTTTTTTGTTTATTTTTTTAACCAAACCAATTAATTGACTTAAAATTTTGAAAGAAGTTATGAAATGAAACAAAAGACAAACACCGACGCATTTTGAAAATTAAGATGTTAATATTTAAAATAATTCCTTTAATATATGAAAAAAGTTATTTTTAGGCCTTAATATTATACAATTCTTTTTAAATATTTTAATATTCTTTAAGTTGTTTCTGATGTACAATATTTAAAAAAAAAAACATTTTTTTAGGTTGTTTGTAATTGACCTGTTTGTTATTTAAAATTCTGCGTGGTCTAAAACCCCATATGCATGTATTAAATTTTATTATTTTTTTAATCTTATACGAGATATGTCAAAATATATAAAAATTTTGCCTAGGAGTAAATTACGTTCATTCTTGATAATATCAAACATTTTTATTAAAAACAGTCGTTCAGAATTAAAAAATATGTACAAATATGAAATTACAGCAGCGCACTCAACCAGCGCTGGCTATTGTACGCACATCCCATTTATAGGGGAATATCCTTTAAAATGTCTGTACTCTGTCCAGGTCGATGCTATGTGCCAACTGTAGCATTCGCCCTAGGTTTAGTCCCGCCAGGTTTAGTGATTTAAATTCAATATTTCTAGGTTCCAAATATGTCCTCTCGTAGACCCATTAGACCCCTACAGCCCTACATTCCAAAATCACGTAATAACCCAAGCAGCAAGCTGACGTCTTATTGACATCTCTTTTTAGTCATTTTTGGTCACCAAAGACATCATAAGATGACGACAAAATGACGTTTATTTGACCTCCCTAAGTCACAGACAAAAGACGTCCTGTTAATGGCGTCATAATACCGTCTTAAAGATGACGAAAAATTGACGCATATACTTTTTTAACGATATTTTAATTAAAAATTGAAATAGGAACAAACTCCTTACTGTTTGCAATTTGCAATTTCCTTGCACTGCAAGGTCGCATCTCTTGCGACACTGTCCAACCTGGAGATGCAAATTTTTTACACTAGCCGAAAGTATTTCTTTCAAAGCTAATTGAAATCACCAACCGCAAACCGGTCTCCAACTATTTTGGTCTTATCGGTACGGTGAAGGCGATAAAAAGCGAAGATATTGAATAAACGTAGTAGTTTATTGTCCATTACGCCATCTATCGGTAGAGTTGTTTCCTATTTCAATTTTGTAGAATTATTAGTCTTATATTTAGTTATATGATATTTCGGTTGAATTTTGACATGAATCATATACTGTCACAAAATTTTTCTGGCGGGTTTTCTAAACATGACGTCATTAAATTTTCATAAGCTAGTATGACGAAAAAATGACGTCGAAAAGACGTCACTTCTATGACGTCAAATACACGTCATTAAAATGACTTAAAAATGACGTCATAATGACGTCAGCTTGTTGCTTGGGAACGGGGTTTCATCTTCATTTCCGCACCACATATAGATGTTATCCGCTATCTGGCTAGGTGCTTTTTAGTATACCAGTGTCTAGATACTAGGCCTGAAATAGCCCTCAATTAAGTTCTACTCATGCCCAGTAGTCTGAATGCAAAGTCTTGGAGGGACCCTTAAGCATAGGCCTGGTATGCATTATCTTTGTTTCCGATGATCATAGTTTCTTTCTTTCTTTTGATCTAATCCAATCGCTTAAGGACCCCACCGGACATGCCCAAGGGGCAGGATACTGCCAGGTTTGGGTTATTGCTTCCCGCTACCGCCAGCTTAACCGCTGCCTCGTTTCCTTTGATACCAGTGTAACCTGGTACCCATACCAAATTGACCGTATTGGACTCAGCATGAGATTCAGATATGGTATTTTTTCTTCACTACTTAGCAAATTTGCCATTTTCGGTGCAATTTAACAAATACTAACTTACTTTGACATTCATTGTCAAATTATCTTTTACGCCAGTGTATTCTAAATTAGGTAAATAGTATTCAGTCAGAAAAGTAATAATAATTTATACGAAATTATTTTTAGGGCTTAGTTGCTGTAATTGCATTTTTCTAATTTTTTTTTTTTTTAATCCTGAACAACTTTCATTTAATAAAAATTTTTGATATAATCAAAAATATGATACGTTACTTTTAAGCAAAATTCATATTTTTTATATATTTCTTATAAATTTAAAAAAATTAAAATTTGACACTGTTTAAACAAATTTATTTAAACATGTTAGTATCTAATTTAATAGGAAAATAATCATTTTGATTTTTTTCTAAAAAAATATATATATGGGTATATGTATAATAATATTTGTTTCTTCTAAATGTATGTTGTTTTGTTTCAGTGTATGTATTTCTGGGAGAACATATTGCTTTGGTGGATTTTATTAAATGCCTACAAGCAAGAAAACTTTTAGATACTGGAGATTATGTCATTATTTCTGTGGATGACGAAATATATGATCCAACACGACGAGCTAAGATTATACGAAGAGGTATGTATTTTTTCAAAAAGGTCTTTTCAATAGTTACTTACAGTACAAAAGAATTTCATACTTCCACTTATTTAATTCAATTTATTCACAAAATGTTTCGGGCAGTAATTTCTCTGTTCGTTTTTAAGTGAATACTAACCCTATTCCCATTGCTACTGAGTTTATAACATAGATAACACTCATTTAGATCTGCAGTGGCTAGAATCTGTTTTCGGATCTTTACGACCTTGCCCAATAAAAAGCAATGGCCAAATATCAATATCATATAAATATCATTTTAAATGCAGGTTAAGGGAGTAACAGGAGATTTCTCGCAGATAATGATGAATTCTGTGGCTTCTTTACTAAACGGGCGGACCCTAAAAATAAAGAAATAAAATCTTTTACCTTTGTAGATAAATTGGGTTTTGTTTTCGGCGGGATTCTTCTTAATGTATATCCAGAGTTAAAGGCCAATTTGCTTTCATACTCCTTAGTTATTTCTTAAACATTTTAAGAAAATTAAAAGAACATTTAAACATCCAGGGTTGCTGTGTCACTGCATATTGTTGTTGCACGTGTACATATGTAACTATTTAATAATTTATGATTTGATTGCTTTAGAATGGTTTAATTTCAATTTAAGATATTGGGCCATATGAATAAAAAGTGGCAAATGCTTATACTTATAAAATTTGAAGTAAATGCTTTTGCTTATAAGTATGCAAATGCTTTTACTATATTTTTCTATATAAAGAGCATTTGCTTATACTTATAAGAAAAAGCATTTACTTTAAATTTTATAAGTTTAAGCATTTGCTTCTTCTTATTCATATGGCCCTTTGTGTGCGGGTTTCCTATACCGGATGCGTATTTACATTTTATACCATTATACAGATGAGTGCTATTCTATAACGTAGTATAATATGTATATTTAAAACGCGCATATGGTTTTTCCAAATCATACCGCGATACAGATAAGCATCAATCTATAACATAGTAGGATTTGAACCCACAATACGCTCCCATTTCTACTCCAAATTATACCGCGGTTCAGGATTTTCACAATAGTAGTAAATAATTATCTTGTGTTAATATAAAAACATTGTTAAAATTGTCATTTGAGATGGAAGCAAACCTAGATATTTTGAAAGATATTATTTATAAGGAAGAAATAATCGCCATTTCGCGAGCATCTTGTCGCCAAGTTTTTAAAAATATGCAACTCCGGATTAGGAATGTCAGCGACGTGAGGGACGTCACTTGAAAAATATAATTATAGGTCATACATTTTTTTATTATTCGTAGTTTAAAATAATATTAATGAAACATGTGTAAGTTCTGTAATGTTTGCTTTATTGGATTATACGTATTAATTAATTATTTAAAAATTTAAATACTTTCTGTACTGTTGGTAAGAACTTTTTACACAGGGTTCAAGTATATTGCCTTTAAAAAACTTATCTCGTTCATTTTCACATTTTAAAATGAACTCTAGTAGTTTTTAGGCAACACGCTTTCAAGCAATATTATCGATAATTTTGATGCACTTGTGTAATTACCGCCGATAATTTTTTATAGGGTTTGATTATTTTATTAAAATCGGTATCTAGGGGTTTTTAAACATCGGCAATTCAGCTCTGATAAGAATTTTTATGTGTATGTTAAGAAACGCTAGCTACGCTACTTAAATTTATCTAAAACGTTTTAACTGAACAGGGTAAACTAACTAATTTCGGACTTCCATTGTCTTTATTTTTTAATTATTGACACAACGTTTTGGACAGTCCTATCTCACTCCGTTTTCAAATGCAAACTTTAGTTTACACTTCTTATGTTTTACAATGTAGCCTTACATAATTATATTTAAATGTAAATGAATAGATAAATAATTTAATGTACTTAGACAGACTTTATAACACATTAATTTAAAATACATTAACCCTTTTATTCTTTATGCGTTACTGATTCTGTCTTATTGTTACAAGATTCTAATATTGTAAAGTACAAACGCTGTTAGTTCAACACAGCTACGTCATTAACAACTAAATGTTTACATACAAAAGTACCGACTTGCCATGTATTTTTTTACCATTGACATTGCTTAATTGTAAGACAGAATAACTAGCTACAGCAAATTGTAGATATAAGGTTTCTGTAGTCGATGAGAGGTGTGTTCGGATAAGTAAAGTAAATTATGACGTAGCGGTGTTTAACTAACAGCGTTTGAACTCTAGCCAAAAATTTCCCTGCGGAACGATTATGTCATTTGTTATTTTGGCAACGTAGACTCACTGGAGAATTCTTGATTAAACGGTTTCAACCTTTTTTTTTATATTAAATCGACTATATAAAGTTTTGGTATTCAAAATTTATTCGAGACTTACTGAAATTTATTAGATAGGGTCAAGTGGGGTTAAAAATAAGACACCTTTAACATATCAAAAGTAGATAGAATTTTCTCAATTTTAATCATATATCGCCTTACCTATATAAAATATTTTAACACATGTAATATAATGTTATTGTTGTAATTATATATATATATTTGGAAATGAAATTTAAACAAAAAAAATCGCCTTTTAACTTTTGCCCAGGTCTTTCAAAGGACGAAATGCTCACTTTGCTAAAATCACGTTGCGGGCGAAATCTTGCAAGTAGGCGTCTGAAACTCTTGAAATTAGTATTTTTTTTAAAAGAGTTTAAGAGTACGGGTAAGGAAGTCGTGGGGTAAATTTAAGACACATTAGGGGATAAAAATAGGACATCTATTGGGGTAAAAATAATACACCATAATTTAAACATTTTAGGGAGGCTTAAAAATGCCAAGAAAATATATTTGTAAAGCTAAAAAATACACATAAGAGGTACTGAAAAAAACAGAAAATTTTGTTATTTAATATATTTAGCAAGTTACATCGGTACGTCCACAAAAGAAAACACAAAACAGGAAGGAAAAACAGTCCGGTCCGTTGAAGTAGAAATCGATTTAGTGTCGAAGCTATAGGTTCATGGCAAAAGGGGAGTTTGCGCTTACAAAAACTGAAATCAAACAATTAGTTTAAGTTTATGTTTTTTATGTTTATGTTTAAATAACCTTTTTTATGTTTATGTTTAAATAACCTTTAATTACCTTTTAAAGGTGATAAACCTGGTGAGGACTGCTTCAAATTATTTTGCTGTGGTACAATTTAGGTCGGAAAAACTGGAATACCTGGAAAAGTATTAAAGATCTACCACAAGTCATTCATTTATAATTTATTTTTTTTATAATAAACTGGGAATATGTAACAAGGATACAAATATAAAAGGCAAGCCTGCCAATGTTTATAATCTGGACGAAACTAGTGTCTCTTTTATTTTTCTTCTTTCCTATAAGTTGCAATCAGAAAGTTAAGCTACGTTAAAAAAAATATGCTTTAATTCTTTCAAGTATTAAAAATGAAAAAAACGGTCGATATTTTAAGTTGTAGCCTCATCTTTGTACTTTACCTAAAATTAAAACATTAACCAATCTTATTCATTTCCTTCAGAAAAAAAAATAATATAAGACCTATCTCTATAGGGAGTAAAGGCAGAACATTTTCTTTATATGGAACCAATTATGACTAACTCGAACTTTATTTTTTTATAAATCTCTTTTATTTTTGTCTAGTATTTTTATTTAACAAATGTCCTTACTTTAACATTCAGATCATAAAAATTAAGCCTCCCATTTAAAGAGTTTTCATTATCAAACAACATAATTTTAATCAAACTGACAATAAAATATATTGTTGTACATAAAAATGAAGCGGATTGGTTATTCAATGGTTGCATTTGATTTTGTAAAAATACCCTAAGTCGGTAAATTTTTCCCTCTTTCTACTGGTTTGAAATGTTCTTGTGTCTACAAGTACGATCTTTACAGAATAAAGTATTTATACATGAACGTCACACAAAAATCAAAAATTATAGCCAATATAAAAAAGTTTTAATTAAAAATTTTAATGTGATAGTAATAAACTGAAAGCAGATGTATAACTAGTATCTTTTTTTCGCCCTTTTGAGGTTTTCCACCTAGGTGCGACCATCGCCCCGCTAGGTGGTGCGCTGTCGCTTAGAGGCTTATTGTCCCTTGACCCCGACTCCTTCCCATCCACACGCCATTCATGCCATAACTTTAATGGTTGCTGCTTGGTCTGTTTGTTAACTCTCAAGCAGAGCACCGCGTGCCGCCGCCCTACAGAAACAGGGTCCCAGTCACCCATCCAAGTTATGGCCGTGCTTCTTTGAAATGACCTGGGCGAATTAGATTGATTTTATTATTGTGCAAAAATATAAAAAAAAGAAATTTTTTTATATCATCAAAATGTTTAAAATAATATTAGGCTAATTTTTATTTAATAAAGAAGGGAAAATTGTAGTGGCTCAGGAAATTTTTAATTACAATAAATAAAATTATTAAATATCATCTTATAATTGAAAATAACATAAAGTAAAATAATAAATCAATTAAAATTTAAAATTAAAACAATTTTTTTAAAAACTTACTGTTAAAAAAAAAACCAAATCAAATTTTATTTTATTCCAAGTCACAAAAGCTTAAAATTCAATTTTCTAAGTTCACAGACCACTTTAAACTACTTTTGTTCCGCGCATTTTTGACCGAATGAGAGAAGAACCAGGAAGAGATTGACTGAGTGACTTAACCATGTTCAACAGGAAAGCTCACCCCTTCCAATTAAAGAACATTTATTGCCTATAAAATTTTCTTACACTACATAATAATTAAAAACCTAAATTATTTGACAGCTTGTTTACAAAACTTTACTGCAGGTGACGAACAAGTAGCAGTATAAAAGTAATAAATTCAATTAAAACATAACATATTTGACAGATTGTCTTATAAATTTTGTAAAAAAGTGATAGAATATAAAATTTTAAGTGTTTTTGACTAACTAATGTCTTAATAAATCTCGATGTTCGGTAAACATTTGGGGTTTTGTACACGTGTTTGATAGTGTAAAAAAACACAATAATTCCGTAAAAGACAGTACAATCCAAGACGTTATGCGATATAAATCAAGAAAATGGTTAAGCCTCGGGAAAATGTCTGTTCGGGAAAAGTTCAGTGAAAGTTCCATATAGTAGAACCAAAGACCTCGGAAAATTTCAGTTCGGGAAAAGTTTAGAGAACCGTCAAGATAGTACCTATATCCAAGAACATTGCTCAGTATAGTTTAAGAAAACAGTACAAACTCGGTAAAGTTAGTCTTTTGTCGGAAATTAGGTAGATTCTTCGACGTTACTCGGTATACATCTGGAAAACTGTCAAAACTCGGAAAAGTCTGTCAGTCGGTAGTACGGTCCGTGATTCGGTGTAGAAAAAAAAATTAAACAGCTAAAAACACTAAAAGTCAGTACGGAAAAAGTGTCGGAAATAGGTCAAAAGGTCGTGAAAATAGGTCAAAGGGTCGTATAATTACAAACAAAAGTAAGTGTTGTGACATAGTGGAATAAAAATTGAAAGATTTATAAAACTAATTTAAAATTAGTGATTGCTTGGGTGGCTCCCGTAATTATACTTAATCTAAAATATGTACACAGTCTTCCTTAAAATTTACCACAGGGTTTTTATTATTAGTACAAATTTCCTCTAAAATACAAAAATTTTATTATAATTGAATTGGCACGAGGATCCTCCGAACCCAATTTTTCTTTGTAGCAGGCACTTGCCGGAAAATTTACTTAAGATGTTAGATTTTAGAAGCAGTGCCGTGGCGCTACATTTTAATGCTTTTTATTGAAGGACAAGTTTCTTTCGGATCACTGTTATCTAATATAAATTTTGACACGTTAACTAAAGCTTTAGGCTTGTTTACAAAATATTTTAAATTACCAACTTTTTTATGCAAACTTATTGTTATATAAAGCATTTTCTTAATTATTAACACAAATATTTTTGGAACTAAACCATAATCCATTATATTACACCTTGTTTCAAATTCCTATTTACAGCTGTTGCGCTGCACTGTAGCATAACTTTGAAATTAATTTAGCTACTCTGGAATGCCAATTATGTATGCATTGTAAAGGATAAGCTTAGCGGTTGAATATCAAAACTAGATCTTGCCAAATATGCTATAAATATTAATTTTTATAAAGGGTGCCCACTAACTCATCCGATAAAAAGTCTAATAAAGGTCTAATTCTTTGATAAAAAATAAGAAAATAACTTTATACGAACGTATGTCTTAAACGTCTTAGTGGTAAAAACAACAAAAACAAAAAAAAATTTGTAATAACTTTTATACCAATCGAGATATTTAAAAAAAATGGGGTCGCCTCCTACGTACTAAAAGACATTTTTGGCCAGTGTCGTCCATTGGGTGTTTTAATTAAATATTTTTTAGGAAAAAAATATACCGTCACTGCATTTTTCTAAAATAAAAATATTTTTTCAAATTTTCATTTAATCTTAAAACAAATTTGATTTCTTGATTTTTTATTAGATATACGGTTTTCGCGTAAATAAGCAGACATTATTTCTCGGCACGGCAACGCGTCAGCTTATCAAAAAATTTAAAACAACGGTTTTTGTAGAGCGTTTAATTTTATCCAAGAGAATGATCTGGTCTAGCCTTTTATTGGACCATTTAAGAGTTATAAAATTCTAAACTAAAGAACAAGCTTTTCCATGTTAATCATTTAGGAAACTAAAATTTATCATACGGGACTTCTTAATATTAATATTAAGAGCTATGGCTTTTTACTCGATTTCTTTAATAATTTTTAACAATATTTTCGATATCATTAAGATACAAAAATAGTCGGTTTTTTTAATTGGTCTATTATGGATTCAGGATGTTTTTTACACATATACGATAAATTATAGGGGGTAATTCCTTGTTCAATTAAAGGGTAGTTTGCATTTAACATGGGGTCAAAAGTCAACTATTAGGGATATATCGCAGGTCAAAAGTAGCGAAAAACTAACGTTTTATTTGTAATGTCAAAAACGAAAAGGGCTAGAATAATAAAATTACACTGAAATATTGCTATTATAAAAATACACTTTATAAGTATTTTTTATGCAATTTTTAGAGTTGCAATGACCCAGAAAACTATAAATTTAAATAACCTTAATTTCGTTAAAAAACTTTTCTTTTTTAACTTCTGTATTTTTTTCAATGAAACAATTAAAAAAAAACGTAAATTATAACATGTCAGGCCGGAAAAATTTATTTTATCAAAAAATCTATTTATTTGCTGTTACCAATTAAGGCGTTTGTTATATTTTTTATTTACCATTACTTGGTAGTTTAAACACAACCCTTTTTTTTAAGTTGAAAAAATAATAACATTTTTTTGCGATATCTCCCTAATGCTGCTGGACTTTTGACCCCATATTTATCAGGCAAAACGGGGCGGCCATTATGAAGTCTAGTATAAACTAATTAATGAACAAAAATTATCATTTTTGGAGCATAAGCAATCTAAAAACCTAGACTTGTAATACATTAATGAAAAGTTTCAAAAATGTAAAAATTCCATATGGCGTCCGTATGAAAATACAAAGTTTGGGTAAATATCTCAAAAACAAATTCTTCCTAAAAAAGTATTCTTATAATGTAGTAAGTCTAAAACCGTAGTTTGCGAGCTACAGGCAAAAGTTAAAAATGCATCATTTTCGTTTTTCTTAATTATCTCAAAAACCATAAAAGGTAAATAAAACCTGAAGGCAAACCTAATTTTGCAATTAAATTGTCTAACACTTAACCAATACTGTAGCCCTAATGGTTCCCGATACCCAATACTTGTAGGCCCAATTTAAGACATACTGTATGTATAATCTATAATAAAAAAGTATGAAAATGCAAAAATAAATTTAACAAAATATAAAATATAGGGTAATCTCTTCAAAATATAAACATTTTTTGTATCTTTGGATAATCCACAAAGCCTAAAGCCTAAATACCAACGTATCGTGGGTGCCAAAATAATTTAACTTAGTAAACAGACATAAGCGTATCCTTTCTTCCTTTAACACCAAGAAATCGTCTGGGCTGGATGGCATACCAGCAATCGTTTTAAAAAAATGTGCTCCAGAACTTGCACCAATCTTAACTCGGCTCTTTCGAATTTCTTACGACACAGGTATCTTTCCAGAGAGCTGGAAAGCTGCACGTGTTCAACCTATTCCCAAGAAAGGATCTAAATCTCTTCCCTTTCTCCATCCATCTAACTATAGACCAATTTCAATTCTCTCAGTTCTTTGTAAAGTAATGGAAAAATTAATTAATTTACAAATTCTTAAGTACTTGGAAAAACACAAAATTTTGCATGACAGGCAGTATGGATTTCGCCACAAAAGATCTACAGCAGATCTTCTTTCCTTCGTATCACACTGTTGGAATAAGTCTCTTGAGTTTCTAGATGAGTCCCAGATCGTTGCTCTCGATATATCCAAAGCTTTTGACCAGCTCTGGCATGCCGCACTTCTTAATAAACTTCCCTGCTATGGTCTTTCAACTAAACTCTGTACTTGGCTCTCTAGCTATCTATCTGATCGACGTATATCAGTTATTGTGGACGGCCATTCTTCAAGCTTTCACCAAGTAAATGCTGGAGTCCCTCAGGACTCAGTTCTGGCACCAACTTTGTTTCTTCTTCACATCAACGACCTTTTCTCGTCCACAACTAATCCTATTCATAGTTTCGCCGACGATAGTACCTTTCACTCCAGTTTTCAGGTTCCTAAACCCATCACTAAACCTGACTTGGAAAACAAACGCAGAGCGATGCAGATGTCTCTTTCACAGGACCTTAATTTAATATTGGATTGGGGCGCCAAAAATCTCGTCCATTTTAATGCATCCAAAACACAATCATGTTCCTTGTCGCGAAAAGAGTCATCAAATACTCATCCTGTACTTATGAGCGGCCAAGTTTTACAGAGCAATGACACCTTCAATCTTGTGGGCGCCACATTTGAAAGTAACCTTAACTGGCATAAACACATTGTATCTATAGCCACGGCAGCTTCAAAAAAGCTTGGATTTCTCTTTCGAGCCAAAAAGTATTTTTCCGCTTCTAATTTATACACTTTATATGTGTCCCAAATCCGACCTCCCTTGGAATATTGTTCTCAAATCTGGGGCATGGCGTCCCCCACAAGCCTAAGCATTCTTGATTCTATTTAAAGAAGAGCTATTCGTCTCATTAATGATCCTTCACTTACAGAAAGGCTCCCCTCTCTTGCCCATCGTCGGGCTGTGGGGGATTTATCGCTTTTTTATAGGTACTTCCATGGCTTCTGCTCTGAAGAATTGTCCAGTATAGTTCCTCCACTCACGGTTCCCAACAGAGAAACTCGTGGTTCCGCGCGTATGCATCATTATACGGTCCAACTGGACAGGCCCCGAACTTCTCACTTTGTTCGTTCTTTTATCCCTAGAGTTTCTAAATTGTGGAACCTGCTACCCGCGGAGGTCTTTCCTTCCCCCAACCACCCCAAATCTTCAAGTACAACAAACTCCCTGTTACCTCGCTTAAGACACCCACGGTACGTTAGTATTTAAGCTTTTAGCCTTCGTGGTTTGCCAAAAGATAAAAAAGACTAAAGATCGTTTTCTCTTCAGATATCGTACTATTTCATTATATTATTTCGGACTTTTGACAAAACCCTAAGAAGGCAAAACAATGGCAAAATCATAGTCGATTAAACATTAAAAACTTTTTAAAAGCAAGTGTATTTTTTCCTATAATACTCTTTAAAAAAATACACAGTTAACCTTCTGCACATACAATACAACTTTACCAGTTTCATTAAAAATTGGTATTTTAAAAATGGAAATAAAACACACGTGCACATGCAATTTATCCGAACATACATAATAAACAAAGTATAGTACGGAAAGTTAGCCTGCCATTAGTTTAATAAGTGTTGAGTAGTTTTTGAGTACAAAATCTGACGTTAAATTAATTATTTAGGCTGCAGTTTGCATTATTAGCTAATTACCAATTATAAAGTTTCTATTTATAACGAAGTTACTAATTTTTAATTTTATTTTTAGTTATTATATTTATTTTCTTAAGTCAGTTATTTTTCATAGAAATTGACCGGTTCTTTTTGTAAAGTATAAAGTAGATCTCGGAGATTAGGTTTGCATTATTAAATCCGGTACGCAAACCCGCGAAATAACTAATTACGGAAAACAAAATAACCGTACTGCCGAATCTCGCATCGGAGATTCCCGCGATACCCCGTGAAACTTGCAGTCCCACTGCCGTAAAGCCTCCGATGACGCGTCGAGAGTGGGGAAATCGTATACTTAAACCGCCACGCGCGGTACCATCGACAGAACCTCACGTTCTCGAAGACCGACTAGTCGACAGCAGAGCAGCGAACGGGACCAGCCAGAGACAGTAAGCATATTAACCTTTTTATTACAGGACGACTTGCTTTTGCAGGTGCAGGGTGCGTGGAGAAACGACTAGGGTGGCAGAGTCTTTATACTGTTTGTCCGGTATCAACGTGTAGTGGGCTCCTGGTTGATACCTGGTTCGGGTCTATGCTGGCGACTCACCCCATAGACCCTCTCGTCATTTTCGATACTAGTGTGTGCGCTCTCCCGGCTAGTATCCATTCATACTGTTCTCCGTCAATTGCTTTTGTCCGGTATCAACGTGTAGTGGGCTCCCGATTGATACCTGGTTCGGGTCTATGCTGGCGACTCACCCCATAGACCCTCTCGTCCTTTTCGATACTAGTGTGTGCGCTCTCCCGGCTAGTATCCATCACTTTTCTCCGTCAATTGCTTTTGTCCGGTATCAACGTGTAGTGGGCTCCCGGTTGATACCTGGTTCGGGTTTATGCTGGCGACTCACCCCATAGACCCTCTCGTCCTTTTCGATACTAGTGTGTGCGCTCTCCCGGCTAGTATCCGTTCGTAGTATTCACGCACCTGACCATCGGAAAAAGCAAGAAGTCTGATAAACAGCTGTCATTATCTGTTAGGTCCTTGGTGTAATTTTCCTACCCGTTCCCCACTTTCCGTCGAGTAATAACCGATATATTTACGACTCCGCGACCAAATCATTAGGGGTTGTTTAGATTTGAAATAGGACATACGACGCACATTACCAGGTTGGGTTTTATTTAGGTTTAGGAATTATATTTAAGAACTAGATTTGTATGTAATAAACACGACCTCAATATATGTATTCTCTTTGTTCTTTTTAAAATTGCGAGTTTTATTTGTGTTACTCCCTATAGAACCTTGGAGAACCTTTCTCCACTGTCTAAAAGCTACCTCGCGGTATGGTGGACCCTTTACCACTTTAAATAACTAAGGGTGGCGCCCGAGATATTTCTACAAACGCGCCAAGAACGATAGTTTTCCGTAACCGCGGAAAATTACCGTTACATTTTTTAAAATGCTTTTTACATTTTGTAAAATGATCCATTTACCATGAATTTAACTATCTGTAAATTTTTAACTAACGGCCGTGATTTAGATTCGGGAAATAAAATTATGTTTTTGTCGTTTTTATTTTTTTTTTAATTTTATATACAAAAAAAACAAAGATAGGAATAAGTGCTTAAATATAGGTAAAAGTTGTCTTTTAGTAGGATTAAAACAGGCCATGCATGCGTAACTGTTATAAACAATAATAACAACAAAAAAATAATTTTAAGATTAAAACTTAATTTTTTTCTGTGTAATCTTTTCACGAAATCCACAATAAACATGTTAAATCAAGTACAGGGTGTCCGGATTTCGTCGAAGTCGCAGGGTATCTTGGTTATTATTGGAGACTTGCGGTTTTCGCAAACTGTTGCTATTTTTTGATGAAACAAAAGATCACCTTAATAGATTTTTCATGGCTCTCTTAGTTTTTGACATGTAGGGTAAAATTATTTTTTTACATTTTTGGACACCCCTTGTACTTTAGTTATCTTGGACCTTAAAACAGAAGTTAAACTGATGCTGGTGGATATTTTTACATAAAATCCAGTGGTGTAGGTAGATTTTTTAATAATTTTTCAAAATATGAACCAAACATATATTTCCTATTCATTAAATTATAACGAATGAAAGCTTTTTAAAAATATATAATATCTTATGGTTATTTTGTATTTTTAGATCCTAAATTAATGTTTTTAATTTTAAAATTAAATTTCGCACAGTGGGTCATGATATAGACTTTTTTAGCCAAAGAATAAAGTAAGCCCTCAGTTTATATCTTACAGCAAAATCTAGGATTTCATTTTTAATTTTTATTTTGCCCCTCTCAGCACTTCCATTCACCTCTTGGTTCTGCAAGTTTGTTCACTTAATAATTAACTAAAAACTTAATATTTTTTATCAGCGCCACTGTGTTTATACTTAAAACAGTTTTATACACGGTTTTTTACTCTTCTTATCTAAACTCAAAAAATGTGTTTTTTTTAATCGTGGATACATAATGATATTGGATAATTTTTTACATATAAATACAATAAAGCTAATTAAAAATACTCAGTTTTAATTAATAAGTGAAAAAGCTTGAAGAACCAAGGGGTGATTAGGGATGCTGGCTAAGGTAAAAGAGTTAAATCTCAGATTTTTTAGTAAAATGTAAATAAATGATAAACTTTGGCCAAACTAATTGTTTGGTTATAAAGTCTAAATTAAGGCCCACTTTTCGAAATTTTAAAATTAAAAACATTAATTTGGGTTTAAAAATATAAAATAAATATTAGGTAATATATTTTTTAAAAAGCTTTCATCCTCTATAATTTAATAAATAAAAAATATACAGGGAGGGCCATAAAAAATCTTCTAGTGTCAGCTTTCGTTTTATCATCTAATAATAACCTGCAGATACCCTGCAATTGCAATGGAATTATTTTAAGTACTATTGAGTTTCGTTGCCTGAAAATGTATAATCAAGGCTTTATTTAAAATAAAAAAAAATAATCTCAACATTTTTGACCCACCCTGTATAACTTCTATTTTTTAAATACATTCAAATTCTAGTTAAAAAAAAATATGTATTTTTAAGTGATACAGAATGTACAAAAAACTGTATTAATTTTTTAATATATAAAATTGAACAAATGTCCTACGGCTCTATTTATAATATTGGATAACAAGAAATTAGTGATATAGAGGGTGTCCCATCACTGCGATTGATTTTTCAAAAAGTAGCCCTAGAAAAATTTTGAATTTCTGGGAATATTTTAAAATTAATGGGGGACATACAACTAAAATATTTTAACAGTTCTACCACTTCCGGTTATACCGAAAGTTATTGTCAACTTCATTGTTTTAAATTGTCGGTTAAAAGATAAAACTCACCAAGTGACATTTTTTCGTTCAGGCAATAACAACGATTTTATGCAGAATTTGTGATGAAATTGAAAAAATCAACCATCTTTTTTATGTATAATATTTTAATGACTTAATTGATAAAATTAATTGTTTTATGTAAGGGACTACACCTGCTAATCAAAAAAATACCTGTGTTATTCTTACTTTTAGATTACCTCGATCCCTGGTTAGATGGAAGTGATATTAAAAGCTTCAGATCTGTTCTCAAGTTTACACAGTCATTTCCGAGGGACAATAATTACTTGTAAGTATTTTTTTTGTATTTTAGTATTAAGAAAATGTAAAACTCGTGGTCTTTTTTATTATGGCAATGACAGTACAGGGTTTTTATTTATATTTTGCCACCCAATTACAACATAACGAAAAAATCTTGTATTAAAGTTTTATAGTTTAAATCCACAGTTTTAAAAAAACGAAACAAATAAACATCAAAAATTAAAAAAAGGCAAACATCTATTTATAGATTAGTTTGTTAAATTATTTGAATAATTTACTTTATCTTCCAGTTTTTTAACACTTTTAGGGCTTTCCGAAAATGCTTGAATTATGCATTTATAATTTTAATGGCATCTTCTAAGATCATCTTAAAAGAATTTACCACACATTAAAATAAATATAAAATAGGAGTCACTAATACTTATTAAAATAAGCACAATCCATTAAAAACCATGTAATCGAATATTAACTAAATGAACTACTTTCCACATAATCCAGAATTGCGTCTTAAAACAAACCTGAGTCCGATCCAATGTTAAGGCCGGCACGACATGACAAAAAAACAATTTATATCATTTACTACGCTCGAAATATCCAGAACATTCCCCCATCTCTTTTTAAATAGAGCTATTAGATAAAGACAGACACTGACCGTTACTTTTTCTTCTACTAACGAAATCTTGTCGAACAAATAAAACTACAACGAAGATTCGGTGGAAAGATATTAGTCCGGTCAAATATAGGTAAAATTAAATATTGGCTTATATTGATATTTACCCAATATTATGTTTTTCGGGTGTTTTAGGGCAGCAGGTATCTACGTAGATAAAAAATGTTTGTATTATGATTTTTATTTATATCTAAGCAAGTTTAAGCAAAAACGGTTAAATTTAATTATTTAGACAAAATATATACATCTAGACTAAATCTACGGCGCTTTTGAAAAAGGTAAAAATAGTAATTAAAAGTGTTAAATACCCATAAAGTAAACCTGTCTTTTTTAACACGCTTTTATTAACTTGGGTTGTAACTATCTATCTATCTATCTATCTATGTAACGGAATCTTTGAGCCTAATTTTAACCAACTTCCAGCTATTCGATTTCTTTGAAACTTTGCACACGTGTCAAGGACCGATGAAGATGCAATAATTTAAAAACAGTATCCCGTTATCTTTTTTAATCGCCAGGAAAAAAATTCCATTATATTATAAAAACAACACCTAGGATGCCATCTGTTGGCAACATTTCAAATTTTGCTATTAAATGAAGAAGAAATTTTTTAGTTTTTACACAATTTGGTTAGTTGCACCATGGGTGTTCAATTTTTATGAACAATAAAAATATAGGGTTAGTTGCACCATGAGTTCAAGGATTCCATAATAAAAATTACATTATGTGTAATGTATACATAATACATAATGTGCAATTAATAAAAATTAACATTCTTTTTTGGATCGCCAGGAAAAAAATTTTCCTTTATATTATAAAAATATAAAAACAACACCTAGGTTGCCACCTGTTGGCAACATTTCAAACTTTGCTATAAAATGAAGAAGAAATTTTTAGTGGGTTGCAATATATTGGCAACGGTCCAAACATTGCCTGGATTGCCATCTGTTGGCAAAATTTCAAACTTTGCTACTTAATGAAGAAGAAATTTTTTAGTGAGTTGCAATCTGTTGGAAAAATTTTAAAATTTGCCACTCTTGTTCATTAAAAAATTTTTTCGCCATTTTGTCAAGAGTAGCAGAAACTAAAAAATGAAAAATAATTAATAGTTTAAAAAACTAAAAAATGTTATAATTATTATATTTGCAAATATCTATGATGGAAAAGTTATGAAAAAATAGTAAAATGCACCCCACGCTTTTTACTATGAAATGACAATATTTTTTTTTAATGAAAAATTATTTTCTAATTTTTAGTTCGGTTGCATATAAAAGCGTGTTTTTTAGTTTTTTTAAACTATTAATTATTTCTTTGCTAACAAGTTGTAACGTTGTGAAAAACTTCTAAACATAACTTTAAGGGGCCAAGTATTTCTTTCAAATATCTTTTGAACTTTGCATTACACTTTGCATTCTTTCTTTCTTTAGTATTATTATTTTAGAATTTATTTGTGTGTTTTAACCAAACCGAGAATTAAACTTTTACCTTCGTTTTACCCAATAATGTTTATAAACCCTTTCTTCTTAAAATTAATTATTTTAAACATTAAAAAATAAACATTTATAAAGTATGAATGATAAACTGGAAATGATTAAAAATCTCTTTTAAATTATTAAAGGGTATTAGTCCGGTCAAATTAGACCTAAACACTAAAAGGGTGAAGTTACTAAAATTCCTATTTAGCTTAACATGTATAAGACTGTTTAACATATCTTAACGCAAGAATTTTAAAATTGACTTGAGGTCAAAGGTCAAAAAATGGCTCTCTTTAAAAAAAGTTCTCTTATAATTTTTGATAAACCAACGCCTTTAAAGTTATTTACCTTTAAAATATAATATATAAAATTTTCTTTTTTTTTTCTATTTTTTTGACGTAGCTATCAAGTTTATCAAAAAAGTTGTCAAATTTTTGTATTATTTTTTTTGTTTTACAGATGCTTGTATGTAACCGTCAAATTTCCAATAGTAGCCCAGAAGTTATAAGTCATGCTCGTTGGATGTCTAAGACCATATATTGTTTAAAAATATTAATTTTTCTAAAAGAATCTAAAATTACAATCTATAAGCAGGGCCGGATTTAAGGGAGGACAGATGGGGCAACTGCCCCGGGGCCTCCACAGATTAGGGGCACCCACAACGAATTTACGGGTCTCCACCTTTGAGGAAGGACTGTTTTTTGCTCTTTAATTTTTTTTGAGTACAATATTCCATTCACTTTTACTTTCAGGGGGCCCCACAGACTCATTGCCTCAGGGCGTCCACACCTCGAAATCCGGCCCTCGATTTTGGCTGGACAACATGATTTAAGTTTTATGCAGAAAATAATTCGATACAAAGAAATAAATCCGGCAGTATCAACTGCCTTGTCTAAAAAATATCTTTATTTGATGGTTAAAAATAAAGTAAAATACCAAATTATTGGTAATTTAAAAAAATTAAGCTAAAAATTTGAGATAAGACAAGAAGACCTTGAAAGATTTTTGCAGAAAGATGTTCATTTTTACAGCGTTTTATTTAACTTATAATTTTATGAAAAAATATGTGAACTCTTCGCCTCTGGATGAAAGTTATAATAAATGTGTAAAGTTTGTTGATAAATTGACTGTGGTAAATGATGTTGCAAAACATGGGGTAGCGTTGAACGAAGCAAATATTACAATTAAGTGTTTTACAAAAAGGAAAAATAATTGCACTACTTATAACCTGTTACTAGTGAATATAAAAAAATATTTAAAAAAAACTACTTTAATGTCACAAAGTAAAGGAAAAAAAAGTAATTTTTCGTTAAATAAAAAGAATAAATACGATAGTATTGGAAATTTGACAGTTAAATTTAGGCATCTGTAACACAAAACCATTAAAAAATGGAAGAAAATTCAATGATTAATTTAATAGTTTCTTCAAAAAATTGGAAAATAAAGAAAATATTATGAATTACATTTAAAATTTAAATAACTTCAAAACACGTTGGTTTATCAAAAAATTATAGGGGGTCTTTCTTCTAGAGCGTTTAACTTGATACAAAAAATGATTTGTTTTGGCCTTTGATGAACAATTAAAGTTATAAAATTCTAAACAAAACGACTTTTCCATGTTAATTCATTTTTTCATTATTGAAATATATATATATATATATATATATAATTAAATTTTAATTTAATTATATATATATTTCTTTTTAATTTAATTCTTTAAATGGAAAAAATGCTCAGAGTTATGGGGGACGCTATTTTCCAAATATAAAAGCAATATTCCTGGAAAAGACCGGATATGGGATACATACAAAGTATATAAATTAGAGGGAAAAAGACTTTTTGGTTTAAAAAAAATCCAAGCTTTTTTAAACCTATTGAAATATAGATACAATGTGTGTAGTGATTTTTAAATGTGACGCCCACAAGGAATAATGTGTCTTTGCAAAAATTTGGCCGCTTGTTAGTAGAGGATTAATGTTTAATAAGTTTTATACAACAGGAAATACGATTTTAAACTTTGCTTAATTTTTTGCAGTCCAATTTTAATATTAACTTGGTCCTTTGAAAAAGATATTTACCTTGCCCAGCGTTTGCTTTTTAAGTTAGGCTTAAAGTTGTTTAAAAACCAAAAAACTGGAGTAAAAGGTAGTATCATCACCACAATAACTCAATAACTAATATACGTCGATCAGAACTGATACCTAGAGCAAACAACAGAATTTTTAGAAAGATTGCAGGAGAAAATTTTATTAAGTAACGCGTCATACAGACCACCAACGACAGAAATTCACCTAGAAACTCAAAAGACTTGTGCTAGTTGTTTAATACTAAAACTGCTGCAGATCTCTTGTGACAAAATTCGTACTGCCTGTGATGCAAATTATCACAATTTTTCTCTTAAATACTTAAGGATTTAAAAATTAATGATTTTTATTACCTTACAAAACACTAAAGAATTAAAATATGTCCATAGTTAAATGAAAGAGTTTTAAGATCCTTTCCTGAAGATAAATTGTTGTGTGTCATAATAAATTAAAAAAGCCGAGTTAAAATGTTGTGAAGCACATTTCTACGTATATTTTTGAAAAACTAATTAGAACTAACCAGAAAAATTTTTTGGCTTCTGAAACAGTCAGTTTTCTGAACTAGGACTCCCTATAATCTCCTTATGATGAATTTTGATGTCTACCTTTGCTACATAATTTAAAAAAAAAAGGTTTGTTAGTGGACAGCTTTGGAATCTTAGTAATGTAAGCGTCAATGCCCCGTTGAATTAATTAAGTCACGTGCTTGCAAATTTTGGAAGGATCATGAGAAGAAATGCAGATGGTATCCCATAGATAGGTGGCGAAAAAGTTCCTTTAAAATTTCCTTATGCGTTACAAACAACGGTATATGTTCGAATCTGTAAAAATTACTAGCATTCATTTTTTTAGCATAATCTAAGTATAATACAGGGTGATTCAAAAATCGATCACGAAATTTAGTGATCGATGACGAGGGTGATTTTACTGCAAAGCTGGAGGCGCCATTTTATAGACAATCAAAAACCTAAAAAATAAGGTACTCTTTATTAAAGTCGATAAACCTCACCGTTTAAGCAACAATAGACATCAAAGTTTTCATCAATTTCAATCAAATTACCTACATACATACAGGGTGTCCAGTAACTCAACCGACAAACTTAACCAAACGATTCTCTAACAAAAAATAAAAAAACCTAATATAAGCAAATATTAAAAAAGGGTTTTTTTTTAATATTTAACACACCGTTATGATGTAAATAAATTTTAAGTTTTAGGTAAAGTGCCCTCTGGCGGTGTTTAAAAAAGTACTTTTGCCTTAAACTTTTAGAATCTGCAAAGCTCGATTTGTGTGCCAAATATCAACTGGATTGGTTAAAAAATAAATGCAATATGGCGAAAAAACCAAAATAAAAATTGAACTTTGACGGCTCAAAAACGAATGACATTGACAAAAAAATATATGAAGCTCTACCCTTATTTGGTCAAGTAGAATCACCCCTTTAAGTTTCGTGATCGATTTTTAAATCACCCTGAATAAATTAAATTGTAGTAAACGGATCATTACTTATTTTTTATTAGAGGATCCTAGTTCCAAAGTGTACAATCTCCATTTATACATTTTAATGCAACAGTAAGATAATTGTCCCAATGTATTGTTCAGCGCTTAATTTAAATATACAGGGTGGACCCGGTTTTTGTGACAAACGTAGACAGTCAATAGAAAACATAAATTTATTATTTTTTCTATGAAAAAATCTAAATAAACTTATTTGTCTAAATTGCTTTGTTTCCAACATCCAGGGTGTTAAATTTTAATTTATTTTAAGTTTATTTTATTCCCTGTGTTACTTTTTTACCATTACCTTTACCTCTCCTTAACTTTTAAAAATTACATGGTCAAATCGTGTGTTAAGTAGTGTCAAAATGCCGTTTAAATTTTTAGATCGAGAAATAGCGTATATTTATTTCGTATATGGATTTGCAAACGGAAACTCAAGGGTCGCATTTTGATACTACTTGACAATGTAATTTTTAAACGTAAAGGAAAGGTAAAGGTAAAAGTAACAAAATTAACGCAGGAAAAAAAGACGCTAAAAATAAATTAAATTTTAACACCCCGAATCTTAAAAGCTAAGCAATTTAGAAAATATGTTTATTTAGTTTTTGTTTTCATTAACAAATATTTCGTATCGACTGTCTAAATTTGTCACGAAAAACCTGGTCAACCCTGTATAACTGTTAAGACAATTTATACATCCATAACAGAGTTTTCACACATAAGAAAAAAAGGCATACCTAACATTGAATATGTATATTCTGATAAAATATATTACAACAAATAAATATTGGACATTTCACACTTTAGAAGTAGCCTTCCCATATATGTATTTTATAAAATGTTATATATTGCTATAATTTTAAAATTATTTACCTATAATTATAAACTTATGTTTTTTATTAATAAAAATATTTTGTTTTAGAGATATTGTAGAGAAAATTAAAGCGCTTTCAACAAAACCACCATTTTGTGTTCCTTATCATCACAAAATATTTGACAGCATATCGGTAAGTTCACTTTTTAAAATAATAACGTTAAAATAAAAAAATAATATAAGGTTTATACCTCTTAAGGAGAACAATTTATATGTTTAAATATTTGAGCTATTAAAAAAATACCCATAAAACTTACAAAAATAATTAAACCCAAAACCGGTAGGATTTTGTTATCAAAAATTTACTAATTTTTATATCTACAGACTGTCCACGGATGGGGTTAACAAGGAGACAAATTGAACAAAAATTTGATTTTTCAAAAAAAAGTCATTCTTCATAAAACATTTGATTGTAAAAAATGGAATTCACGAAATGAAAATCTTTATTTTGTATACAGGGTTCGCAAAAACTTAAAAAATATGGTTCTTCTACAATAGTGAACTACTTTTATTTTTGATTTTTTAGCAGAATATCATTTTAAAAATTTATTTAGAATAACACTTTGAATAACTTTATTAAATAGATTTATGAAACTGATTTTAAAGTTATCAAAAATTATTTATTTTAAATTTGCATAATAAAATGACTTTAAAAACTTTTGTAATTTGCTTTTCAAACACCTGCTTTCTTTAAAGTTCTACAAAACCCAATTTTTTAACTGTAAAGGCCACATTTTGTCAAATTATGAATTTTAATAAATCTTCGTATAAGTGTTTTATCGATTACAAACATGATTCTAAATAAAAAATTTTAACGACATTTTGCTTTAATTAAAAATACAGGTAGTTTATTCTTGGAGAAAAATCGTATTTTTCAAGTGTTTGCGAACCTTGTATAAAAAATCAATTGTTTCTCTTTGTAAATCCTATTTTTGCTTACAAGAATTTTTTTATGAATAATGACTTTTTTCAAAAAATAAAAATTTTTGTCCATTTGTCCTCTTGTTAACTCCATCCGTGGACAGTCTGTATACAGGGTGTTTCGTTGCTCTAGTGACAAACTTTAAGGAGTCTTAGTTTTTGAGCTACGGGGTGATAAAAATTTAAAAAAGATATTGTCTTATAATAACTTTTATACCAATTTGGATATTACAAAATGGGGCCCTCCATGCATTAAACACATTTTTTGGCAGACAAGAAAGAAAAAACCAGTGTCGTTAATAAGGCGCTAAGGGTAAATATATTTTTAAAGAGAAAAATGGTACGCTACTGCATTTTTTAAAAATAAATGTAATATAAAATTTAAACCTTTTTTCGGCATAGTCAAATCCCAATTTGATTGAATAATAAATAATAAAAGTAAGTTTTTAACGCAGAATTTGCTAAAAGCAATACAAATGACCATGCCGAAAAATGGTTTTTGTTTATTTACGCGTAAACCGTACATCAAATAAAAAAGAAATTACGAGATCATGTTTGCTTTAATTCAAAAGGGTATTTTTAAACATTATTTTATTTTAGAAAAATGTAGTGGCGTACCATTTTTTTCTTTAAAAATATTTACCCTAAACTCCTCGTGGACAACACGAATAGTTTTTCCTGTATGCCAAAAATGTTTCGAATTCAAGAAGGGCGTTACCGAAATTTTTAAAAAATATCTGAATGGGTATAAAAGTTATTATAAAAGAAACAATATATTTTTTCTTAATTTTCAACAACCTTTAGTTCAAAAACTAAGACGTTAAGGACATATATGTTCATATAAAGTTTTTTTCCTAATTTTCATTATACTGGTTACTGGTGGGTAAGTTACTGGACACTCTGTAATGTTTAATAGAATAAGCGGATTAGTTCCTTAATGTAAGGAGCTACAAATTAAAACGCAGTATTTTAAAAAACACAATTTTTGGATTACCTCACAATTTTTAGATTACCTCACAATTATTACTGCGCGTTTTTGTTTATGGATTTTACAAAGATTATTTAAAATTTGTATAATTTTACAAGCTTTTATTTAACTTACAATGTATGATTATACAGGTGGAATCTTGCAACTTATTAAGTAAACAGGGTGGGCCAAATTAAACTTGCACACTTTTTAACTAAAAATAACTTTTTATCTGTTGCGCCTATCTTTTTTATTTTTGAAGGGGTAATAGGCAGATATGTTTTCTCTAGGTTTACCAATTTTGGTCAAATAGACTTAGACAGGACTGGACTAACGAGACTTTTTCCAAAATACTGTATTTAACCTCGTTGCAAAAGGATTCTGATTTAGTTACAATTAAGTTATTTTGAATCTGTAAAGCAAGCTGTCATCGATGTTCCTGATAATAAGCTAAGTTATCGAAAATGTCCCTAAAAGCACAGAATCACAAAGCCAGCTTTAGGCACCTATGTAAATAAGCAAAGCTTAAAGGGATTAATAATTAAGGTAACTTTTTATTCAAAGTACGTCACCACTCGAATATTTTCCACGGAAACAGAAAACCAGTTAGCAAAATAATTAAATGTTCTAATATGTATTGAATTTGAGTATGCATTAAAAAATAATATGAAGTACCCAAAATCACGGCAAATCAATAAAATGACTGGCCCGAATTCAACCCCCACATTTTTGGTGATTTTCAAAAATAAATAACTCTTAAATATTGTGGTAAAATTTGATGTTTATATGTCCAGATCCTCCCCGTATATGAGGTGGATCTGGACACTTGACATGTAGTCATTTTTCTTGTTAAAATACCAATGATATTTCATGAAAAATATTTGGCATTTATTAACTGTTAAGATATATTACTAATCAATACCTATACACAAAAAACATTTTAAATATTTTATAATGTAGACGAAAAATACTATTGATCAAAATCCAAAATCCAAAAAGTTATTTGATTTTTAGATTGAATTTGAACCAAATTTTCTTTGTACGTTCTTTTTTGGTCCACGAGTGTATATTCATTATTTGTCTAATCACTACCTACTAGTAATTGAGCTGACATGACGTGTATGCGGTCTTTATTAAAGATAACATGTTTTTCTTGTAGACAAACTATGTAAAATGATTCAGATAAAAAGTTGTTATTAGTTAAAATGTGTGCAAGTTTAATTTGGCCCACACTGTATATCTTCATTTGATTAAGCTAAAATTTTGTACACGCGTCTAGTTTGGATGGCATGGCATGTTTAGCTGTTAGGGGTGCGCGATGTTCATTAATGTTATAAAAACATCGATGTTAGGTTGATCAATAGTCGATGTTGTGCCATCGATGGTCCGGTATCGAAAATGTCGATGTTAACGTAGATGTTTTCTTCTAACATCGGGATATTTGGAAAGAGTAATGCCCGTTTCCATCGACTTTTTAGGGGTTTACTAACGCTATGTAAAGAATAGCCTACATTAGGTTACCGTAAGTTATTCTCTATCTAGCGTTAGGGAACCCCAACAAAGTTGGTGAAAACGGGAATTTAGAACGTACTATTTTAGTAATTTATTAAGATTATTAGTAGTTTGATAGAGAAACAGGTATAGTAGCAGAAAGAGAGCAACATGTAGCAGTAGAGAAAAAGAGTAGGACTTTTTTCTCTTTAAAAATGTTGGATACCAAATTTTGCCCATTTTGTCAGTAAAGCCACAACCGCAATAAAAAACAACTTAAAATACGTCCGTGCCATCGATGTTTAAGAAACATCAATGTAATTTGTTCGATGTTTCGTTGTCATCGATGGTCACCTTGGATGTTACCATCAATGTTCAACATCGATGTTTGGCTTTAATGACGAATCCCTATTAGCTATGTAACGTCATTCTAAATCCAACATGGCGGAACCCCCAAGACGACGGATCAGTTATTGTTAATGCTTAATGCTTGCTGAAAGTAACTCGAAAAATAAAGTAGCGACACTTTTAAGGCAATATGCTGGACTTTTTAAAATGGCGGACCAGTTATTTTTTAATGCACTCCTACATTAGAGGGTGTCCCAACGAAAACTGCCGCGATTGATTTTTTAAAAAGTACGCTTTGGAAAATTTTGAAAATTTGGTAGGAATATAAAGTCAGTGGGGGACATACAACTAAAATATTTTAACAGCTTTACCACATCCGGGTATACCGGAGGTTATTGTCGACTTCCTTATTTTAAAAAGAAAACCCTACATATTATTTATTTTTTAGATTCTGCGTAAAATTACAAACCTAATTTATGTATAATGTTCTATACCTAAGTCCAATCGTTTTTGACTTATTTTAAATTTTATGTCAATTTGCAATCGATTACATAACCATTAATGTCTTCTAAACAAAAGTTTTTAATATGACGTTAAATTGGGGTTGGGTTCCTTGTAAAGAAAAACTTCTTTGGTAGACTGTATCGATATTTTCACAGTTAATAAATACAGAGTGGTCAAAAATAAAACCTTAAAAGTCAATATTTTCAAATGGAAACCCCTATATTTTATTACCTTATCCTATTAGGCATTAAAAATAAGGGTAAGTTTGTATAAGGATGTCTATTTCAAAATGTATAGTTTTTAAAATATTAACGATTTAATATTTATCTTCTAACAATGCATTAAAGTACGGTTAGGTACCGGGTAGTTGGCTGTGACGCCGCATGTTGTTGTTAAGGCCAACTAGAAGATAAACTAAGCCGTACTTAAAAGCATTGTTAGAATAGATAAATAATACATTTTTAATATTTCAAAAACTATATCTTTTAGAATAAACATCCTTATACAGGGTTAGTAGAAAAACCGGAACCGTCGATTATGTCAGCAAGTGTTAAATTTAAATTAACCGAATTTTGTGCCAAGGGGTAACTGAACATGAAGACTTTAAAAATTGTATTTGCAAGGTTGCCAAGTTTATGGTTTTCTCTGTAGATTAGAGAATTTTAAAATTTGAAATAAAATACCCTATTTTTTATTATTGTAATAATTGCTTGTATTAAGTTTATTATGACCTGATATTATCGTTTTTTCACTTCTGTTAATTTCGAAGATATGACATCAAGCTAAAATACAGAAATGACCAAGTATGGTCAATTATCTCAAAAACGATCCAACCAGAAATTCGTCAAAATTAGTACAGGGAAGTAACTGGATATTTTTTAATTTAATTTAATTAATTTAATTCATAAATTGCATTTACGATGTTTCATAATTAAATTTTATTATTGACTTTTTTCTTAACGAATCTTGAAAATGTCGGAAAAATGCTTTTCATAAATTTGGAAGGTTCAGTTTCACCCCTGTTCTGATTTTGACGAATATTGGTTGAATCGTTTTTAGATAATTGACCATACCTAGCCGTGCTTGTATTAATTTAAGAAAAAGCATACTGCCATATCTCCGAAATTAACAGGGGTAAAAAACAATAATATCAGGTCATAAAGCAATTGCAGCAATTAATTACAATAATTTAAAATAGGGTATTTCATTTAAAATTTTTAAACTTCCTAACCTACAGAGAAAACTCCAAACTTGACAACCTTGCAAATACAATTTTTGAATCAGTTGTATTCAGTTTGCTTTGCTTTCTTGGTTATTGGCCCCGTTGCTAAGACGATCAGCCAGCTCATAACCGTGGAAACTCTGGATAGTCGAGCCTGTGCTCCCAGAGATTCCAGAACTTTTTCGAACTTTCTCCAAAATGTATCTATAAACAAATCGATTCAATGCATAAATTGTCAGCTGTCAATCCAAGAACTGCTTCCGGTGTTGCGCATAACCTTCACTGTCAAAACTGACACTTCTCGCGGCACGCCCATCCATTTCCCGCCATTTGGGAAATACCTCGTGTTCAATACCAAACAGAAAATCCGTCAGCATATAGGAATCTTCGCTCACGGCGCTTAGCTCCAGAAGAAAGATGCCTTCAATTTAGCGTGAGTTTCCTATCTTCCTCGGGGAACCAACACCTCTTCAACATCCACCATGTGCGACACCGCGCGAAAGCCTAGCAAGAACTCCCTTCGGACATGTTAACTCGACCGAGGACAAACGGAAACTGTTGTGTTCAGTTATCTCTTGGCACAAAATTGGGTTAGTTTATATTCAACGGTTGCTGAGATAATCCACAGTTCCAGTTTTTTCTACTAACCCTGTACAAACTTATCCTTATTTTTGATGCTTAATAGGACAAGGTAAAAAAGGAGTTTCCATGTAAAAAAATACTTTTAGGGCTTTTGTAGTAATAATTTTTAACCATTATTTTTGACCACTCTGTATTTATTATTTGTAAAAATATCAATACAGTCTGCTTAAGTAGTTCTTTCTCTACGAGAAACCCAACTCCAACTTATATCAAAGGCTTTTATTTAGAAGAAATTGATGGTTATATGATGACTTGCAAATCATTTTTGACATAAAATTTAAAATAAGTCAAAAACGTTAACATTAACTTTCTTTATAACCGAAAATGAGACAGCTGTAAAAATATTTTAGTTGTATATCCCCCACTGACTTTATAACGTCACCAAATTTTAAAAAATTTCCAAAGCGTACTTTTCGAGAAATCGATCGTGGCAGTTCCCGATAGGACACCATGTATATATGTAGGTATCAAATGAAAAGAGTTGCTTAGAGTAACTCAAAAAGTAAACTGACGTTACTCCAAATTCAATATGGCGGACTTCTTAAAATGGTGAAGTAGTTATTTTGAATGCTCATCTACAATATGGGTATTAAATGAAAGGGCTTGTTGATAGTAACTTAAAAAATAAAGTAACTTAATTCTAAATCCAACATGGCGGAACACCTAAGATGGTGAAATTGATATCAAATAAAAGGGCTTGCTCCAGTGGCGTATTTACCAATAGGCTAAACAGGGCCGTATTAACTGTTTGAGGCGCCCTAGGCTGGAATTCCCGGAGCGCCTATTTTCCATCAAAAAATTTTTAAAGAGCAAAAAAAGGTCATTCCCTCCTCTTCACGCCTATTTCATTCCAAAGCACCTTATTCACAGACTTTTTTTTAAAACTCCCCTGTCTAGCGCCTATTTTTTTCATGGCGCCCTAGACTGTAGCCTAGTCAGCCTAATGGATAATACGGCCCTGAGGCTAAAGCCTATGGCGGCGTTTTTTAGGGGGCGGCAGACGTTTTTAGGGGGCGGCAGAATTTGTACTTATAAATAAATTTGTGGATTTCAATTTTTATTTTGGACGTAGAAATAAATGAAAGGGAGGACCTTTTTTTGCTATTCAAAATTATTTTTCAGTGAAAAACGATTAACATATGGGCAGCGAAAATAAAATAGCCTACGGGCGGCAAATATGTAAATGCGCCTCTGGCTTGCTCAAAGTAATTTAAAACATAAAGTAATGTCCTAATTCAATATGGAGGACTACGTTTTTTATGCTTTCCTACAACATGGAATCAAACAAAAAGACTTGCTGAGAACACGAATATCAGTAAAACTTTGTTGCTGCCAGCTGTCTGAATTTTCGGTGAAGTGGAGTTTCTGGAGTCGGATACAAATGCCTATTCATATTACAGCTGGACTGTTGGAAATTAACCGGCATACAACCTTGTAACAATAATGCGTTAAATGAGATAAACGGACTTAGAAACATGTTTAGCAATAGCTAAAAATTTAAAAATAATTTTAAAGTAAAAAAGTAAAGTTTTTTAAAACAATCATTTATTAAAATTTACTAAAAAAAAATAATAAAATGTTTCTTTAAACCTCTTATAATTAACATATAAGTTCATTACACAAATTATCTGATCTAAAAGCTTGTCGCGATATTTACCTGTGTAGATAAGTAAATTAATTAATTGACTTGATCTTTTTTAAACTAAGCAACGAGTACTTAAGTTTTGCGACAAGCTTTGAGATCATACAATTTGTATAATGAGGTAATATGTTTATATGTAGGAATTAAAAGTTTTTAAGAAAAAGTTTATTTAATTTTTTTTAGTTTTATAGATATTTTAATATAAGCTTGTTTTTAAACACTTTTTAAACATAAATAAATAAACGCGAAGTAAAATTGTGAGATACTTCTAAAATTGGATTTTACTAAAAACTGCGTTTTTGTTAAGAGCTCCTCATTTATAATTTAATTTGCCTTGCAAAACTTTTTCACATAACTTAATTTTTATTTTTTGTGATGTATTTTTTTACATAAAATTACCATAAGGAAGGGAAGTCTTGTAGTAAATTTGGCGCCATCGAATATATTTTTTAACACAGCCTGTTTTTAATACGTTTTATAATTGTACCTAAAATTACGCGCAGAGTTTTTAATACTATACAGTGTCATGCAAATACTGTGACTGTCATTAGTAACCTTGTTATTAGTGAAAATACAAAATGGTTTAAATTGCCAAATAAATATTATTTTTAACGCTTTTTTAAATTATAGAATTAAGAAAGCATTTGAAAATTTTCTGTAAACCCCTAGATAGTTTATTTAATTTGCAATATTTTAACTTCACCACTCTCCAGTTGACTGGGCCATAACTTAGGACTAGCCCGTGTATACTTTTTTACTTTTTGGTATTAAACAAGTAGATTAATGACAACGTTTGTTTTTTATTTAAAATTGAATTATTTTGTTGTCGACAGCGTTAACTTATTTTTTTCCAATTTTTTAGTGTGCTGATATTTAAGTTTAAGCCAAAAACTATAATAGAGCGTTTTATAGTGCTGTAATTTTTGCATAGAAAACAAAGTGTATTGTATACCCGTCGTCATTAGTCGTCAATTTCCTAAATAAGTATTTTTGCCAGAAAAAATATATACAGTGCATCCCAATTAAAACAAGTATAATTACGATATTTGTATTTTTTTTAATGCTAAAACACATTAATTTCCATTTTTAGTGTAAATTTTTTGTCAAAATTAACATGTTCAGGGTTATATCCCTTCCCCCACCCACACTAACGTCAAAATGTTTAAATGGGAAGGGGGTCCTATGATACCTTATATTTAAGAGTTTTAAATTTTTTCTTTAACATTATTTCAGTTTTTAACTTCGTTTAAGTTGTATCCAAGAAACTTTACTTTAAGCATAGAGTAAGGAAATTATAAGAGTTATCATGGAATAGCCGATTTAAGGACAGGTCATGCGAAAACTCCCAATATAATTTTATTCGTTTCTCCTTGAAATACCGCCAGTTAGTCATTTCAGTAAGCTTACGTGTCTCCCCACCGCTGATGTTACACGAGGCGAGGCTTCGACCGACGCATTTAAAGTGTAAACTGGAAAAATGACAAGCCTGCCGCCAAGCCTGCCGCAAAAGCGGTACGAAAATTTTAGCATGCCATGGTTTCTCTTATCCGTAGGTATGTTACTTTATGCTTTAAGTAAAGGGGATCCTGTGCTTCTGCAACTTCTTTATTTTTTAAAAGGTTAAAATGAAATTTGGTACGTACATCTTCTACAAAGCTTAAACACACCAAAAATCTATGTGTCCCAGCCCCCCTCTAGAAAAATACAATCGCAAAGATTCAGTGACTAGTATAAAAGATAGGAATAAAACAATTTGGCAAATTGACATTTTCATCTTAAACCATTATTTGGCAACTCTAATAATGCAAGCACTTAAATTTTTTTGACAAATCTAACAAAACCAATTTTTTTTTCGATCGGATTAAAATTAAGGTCATTAATAAAGGATTATAGCCACCTAGATAAAATATTACCAATGTCTCTTAAAAATAAAGTAGGCGTAAAAACTTATAAAAATGTTTAATTTTCATTTAAAGTTGTCCCAGAAATTACAAAATGTTTAATTTACATTTATAGTTGTCCCAGTACCGGACTTTTTTAAATCATTAAATAATTTAAAAATCCCTAAATCCCAGTATCTTATTGTATATAAAAAAATATTTGTTATATATTTATATAATAATTTATATTATTTTACATTTCTTTACGAATATAAATTAGGTAGTGATATAAAAAAATATATCATGGACACGATACGTCAACAATGAATAAGGACAAAGATTTGCTAAATTATCATTGAAGAAAAGGTAAACGGATTACCTGGGCCACGTTGACAGAAATAATAATTTAATATCGTGAGTTTTTTATCAATTAATAAAATAAAAAAAGGATATAGGTAACCCAGATTCTGTGATGTATTTTGAGCTACTTAACACGAATGCGTGATCAGAAAAGTTTTAATTTTTCCTGATCTTAAAAAACGTTCGGTATGTTTTATTCTTAGTTTACTGCAAAGGGCATGCGAGTCATAGGCAACAGTGTTTTTTCAGTTCTAAAGTTTTTTAGCAATTTATTCAAGAATGAAAAAGTGATGGTGACTCCGACATGCAAAATACATTTTTTTTATGTTCTGAATTTAAATCAAGGGTAGTCCTTTGCAAAAAAGCGTTAAAAAATTTCTGATTTTATATTCTGATATTTTAAGGTTAGAATTTAGCATATATCACATATCTGGTTCCAATAATTTTGTTTCATTTTGTAGAACGGTGTAAGTCGAGACAAGATTATAAATTTTACTAGCGAAAAATTGAAAATTTACATATTATTACACATTTAGAGTTCAGAACATATTACAGAGAGGTTTAAAAACAAAATTTAAAATGTTACTACAATAAATAACGTACACGCCTATGTCAATATGATTATTAGAATATTAAAAAAATATAATTACGTTCCAATTAAAAACTGTCAGAGTAGCAAATCAGGTGATAACATTTTATTAATTCAGTTACATTGTTTAAACTTTGTAATACGTATATTTAGTTGATATACTTACTTATTTAACTTTCTTTTAATCAGCCACGGATCTTTATTTTTGTAACGAGGGGCAAAACTTGCCGTATGCCGCCCCGCCCGGCCTTTTTATTAAAAAACTTGAAGAGCAAAAAAATTGCTTCGTTTTTAAGTACCTATGTGAAATAACAAATTAAAAGACGACCAAAAAAATGGTCTTTCTTCCTTACAATCGCCACTTTCTTATACATTCCATGTTTCAATTTGCCGCCCCGCCCCTTGAAGATGTCACCCGTGGCAGATCTACGGGACTGCTTTTAATACTTTTTTTCTTAAATACGGCAACAATGGACATATAGCGTATTAGACGTTTTTGATGTAACTGTATTTTTTAAAGTTATTTAAATACGGTACTGGCTTAACATCCTTTAAACGGAACAGCGGCGATAAATTCACATGATTCTGGCCGATAGTTCGTTTGGCGCCAGTCGCGTTTACCCTCGATTTGCTTGCGCAGAAACTCTCTTTTTCGCCCATGAATTGTAACTTTTATTTCGCGTAGGTAACAAGCATTGGCTATCCATCGAGATCAGTGTTACTGAACATTTGAAGCCCCTATTTATAGCTTACTAATATAACCAAAACCTTTAATTTTGCTATTTTAAATTAAAGTCAGTAAGTTAACGATTCTTCTAGCATATAGCAAATTTTCTACTAAAAAAACAGAAGAACAAATAATTTTCTCATTACTAAATACAAATATGCAGCAGTTTTTTTATTTGATTCAACAAAATAAGGTAAAAGATGCTTTTTTAGAGTTTTGGTACAGAAATAGTTTCAAAAGCTAATAATATTCTAGACAAGATACTTTTTCTTAAAAATATCGGAAATTTAGAACCCGCCCATGACTCACAGTATTTTTTTATGCAGTAAACATTTAAATGTTTGTTAATTTTCATAAAAATGCATTTTTATACCTTTTTGTAGCTTATTTAAGGCAAAAATTAGACCAAATATTTAAAAATTGTCTACATTTTTGTTTTTAAAAAATACTTCTAATAGACCAAATAGTAGAGTCTATGAGAACTGTATATACAAGAAAAAAATGATTTTTTTATAATGATTATACTTCATATGCTACAAAGTTTTCTTTGAATTTCCAACAACTTTGAAATATGAACTTGTCCGGTTTTTGCCCCAAAGTCTTCAAATATTTGAAGTAAACCTAATTGAAAAAGTTATTTTAAAGAAAATTTTACTTAAACTTTTAAAAATTTTTAGGATTTATTGATGTGAATTTAAAAGCAGCTCAGATACATATTAGACAGAATCCAATTTAACGTTGAGTAAAAGGGCGATGTGCACATTTGCTTTATAAAGTTTATTTTGTATTATACTTTAAAACATTTTTTTGTTGAATTTGGTTTGTTATTCTTATAAACAATAAGAAGAGTTGTTTACTGACGACGTTCGTTTTATAAAATTTCCTTTTATACAGGGTGGTCCCAAAATTTAACTAGAGAAATTGTAAAGTAAAATATTGCGATTTAAGTAAACTAACCTTGGTACAAAAGTTGATATAAACTAAGATACAGGGTGTTAAAGTTTAAAAATACTTTTAAAGTATTTTGATAATATTTGATTTGTTTTAAATATTGTAATAAAACTCAGTATCTAGGGATTTCCTGACATCAGCTATTCATATCTGATGTAAATTTTTGGTGTTAATCAGAGGACGCTACCTACACTACTTTGAAATTCTCTAAAACGTCGCAAGTTTTTGTGCTACTCTGTATGTACCATCCGAGTAAACTAATTAACTCTTCTAAGCTTTTTACACAAAAAAGTATACTTTTAAGAACCTCTCGGGGCAGTCGTTTTCGAGATACTCGGTTTTAAGTTATTTAATGCAACCCAAAAATGCCTTTAAAAAGCGTATTTGCTTTAACTACAAGTACCTTATCATAATTTAATAATTTGTATTTATCCATATACTTTTTCTTAAACAACTTAAATGCAAATATCTTTAAAACGGTGGTTATTTAGAGCAATTCTTACAAGGTATACCTTTTTGTGTCAAAAGCATGGGAGAATTTACTGGTTTACTTAGATAATATATACAAATAGATCAAAACAGTTGGGACGTTTTAGACTAAGTCAAAGTAGGGTAGGTGGCGTCCTTTATTTAAAACCTAAAAAATTAAATTGGATATGAAATGATCAGTTTAGAAAACGCCTAGATACCAAGTCTTGTTACTATATTAAAAACTTATTAAATATTATTAAAATATTTTAAAAATATTTTTGAACTTTGTCACCCTGTATATTTCACTTAATATAAGCTTTTGTAGGGAACAAAGTTTAGTTAAATAGCAATAATTCACCTTTAGAATTATCCAGTTAAATTTTGGCTAATTACTTAGGTACTACCCTGTATAGCAGATCACTATACTACCGGCCGGGGGTCGACCAAAAAACGCTATAATAACAATAAATTTAAAAAATACATAAATATGTACTTAACTATTTTATTACACTCTAAACGGTAAAATAAACAATTTTACTTATTGACATCACCAACTAACCTGCTAACCTGTTCTTAAAATAAAATCCTAATAAACAAATAGATATACTGCTGAAGAGAATAAGTTTGTATAAAAGTACTATTTATTAGGCTGGTGTGAAATAAAAAAATCTAGGCCTGGTATTGGATTTTGTCACCTATTAAAAAAAACATTTTTGAAAAAAAGAAACAGTGGTGTTACCTACCATCTTGAAATGGCTTAGTAATAATCCCTGGGCCATCAATGAAATGGACTTCATGATATTAACACTTTTAAAAGCTTTTTAGGGGATTCCATTTGACAAGTCTACCACGAATACTCATATCGCCATATATGGAACCGGCGCTTTAATACTTACGCCCCCTCAAACATGTTATCTCTAAGCCTTTAGGGTTTGTGGTAAAAACACTTCTATTTTTAATTTTTATTAAAAGATTTTGTATTATAACCTCTACGGACGCTATCGCCCGACAAAAAAAAGACGCGTTTGCCCAGTCCGACACCCGAAACATGTCAGTTTTAAGCCTTATGGTTTCGTGACAGTAACACTAACCATTTTTGGCACGACGTTTGTGTTGGTGAGGGGAGAGTATAACCCTAAACAGGTAAGTTTTGACACAAAAATGTGTCCCCAAAAATAAAAGTTGACCTGTTTCAGAATTCTTTTATAAGTAGGCAAATTACACAATTATATGACGTGGCTGGTTTTAATTGGAAACCACTGTATTTTCTGTTAAACCATTTCTGTAACTGTTGGTAGTAGCATTTGTCTGAACAGTAGTGTAGCTATGCGTAGGCGGTCGCCTACGGCCTCGCGCCTGAGGGGTCTTACGGCTTGGAGGCCTTGCAGCGAAAGGTATGACATGTGAGACAAAGATATTGTTATGGTATAATTTTGTGCAGGATAAATAATACAAAGCGTGATTGAAGTATAGAAAAGATGCAGTTTATTGGAGGTTTTTTTCGTGTTCGACATTTTTTTTACTTTTTCATCAACAAATGCGGTCTGGCGGATACGACTTAGACTATACCTGTTTTTGCCTATGCTACGCCACTGAGTCTGAATTTTATGTATTTTTAGGTGCCAATAGAAGCTGCTTATTTATATGATGCAGTAATGATTTACACACGAGCTCTTACAGAAATCTTTGACAATAATGAGGACCCAAGAAATGGAACTGCTGTTCTAAATAGAATATTAAACCGATCCTATCACTCTATTCAAGGATACGACGTAAGCTAAATTAAACTGTAAATTAAAAATGTGTTAGTGGCTTTAAAGTTTACAATATACAGTGTCCGTCAGATATATGGACGCAAATAGATTTTTTTATTACACATTTTACAACAAAAATTATCTGTTATAAAAGTTGCTGCTTCCTTTAAAACTTAAAATATAACTGTTAAAATTAAAATATCTTTATTTGTATACCGGGGAAATGCAAAAATATAAAAATGGTTTTAGAGTAAAGTTCCCTTATTTCTCAAAATACATCGAAATATTATTCGGAAAAAGTATCTTAAATTATAAGTCGGTGTCAAATATAAAGTCACAGGCACCTATCTCAAAAACCTTTTTAACACGCTTTTTTTTACTTTTTTGCTATTATTTTTGCGTTACCCCGTATTAAAATGAAAACGATGCATTTTAAGTTAAGGGGTTAAGGCTTTAATTATTATTTTTATTTTTCGGGTTATTTGTTAATACATTTTTTCCAATTTAATCACGTTCTTTTCTATTTGGACGCAAAAATATGAGTATTTTCTAGAAATTATTTTTAAGTTATTTTCTGGTTTGTTAAGATTAAGAATTAATCGAAATTCAAATTGACGTAGATGCAACTAAATAACAATAGTGAACATTGAAATCTGGCACACATCATAACAATAAACTTTATAAAAACAGTATAACAATAAAAAAAATATATTTGACTTTGTTTAAATTCAAATACTTTAATTCCATTATCGTTAAGGATTTTTTAAATATACAGGGTTTTCCAAAATATGTAGGCAATCTTCTGGATTTGTAGAGAAAAAAAATTATGACAAGTTCCCTTCCAAGGCCAGTCTTTACAGATATATGTTTTTTTGTTTAAAAGACGCCGCTGAACATCGGTAATAACAAAAATTTAATAAAAACTAAAAAAATATATTTTAATATCCATATACATCGTTACTTTAAATGTAACTTGTTACTCTGAAAGTAATGCGTTACTTTAAAAGTATCGCGTTACTGCAAAAAAAAAATAACGATTAATTGGTACTTTTTAGAAGTAACGACGTAACAGTTACTTTTTTGCCCTAAACAAACTGAAAAACTTAATTTGTAAACTCGCCGTTTTAAGAATTAAGAGTTCTTATTATATTAAACAATCATTTTATTATATTAAGTACTAAAAAGTTATTTACCAACAATCAACTTTTAGCGACCCATAAGGGCACATATCTTTGTAAAAGGGGCTTTAAAGAAATTATAGGAACTTGTCCTATTATTTTCATGTGCCCTATATGAGATTGTCTACGTATTTTGAAAACCCCTGTATATTATTTTTTTGTTAAAAGTTAAAAAGGTAAATAGTGAATTTTATTTTTAGGTTTTCATAGACCAAAATGGGGATGCAGAAGGAAATTTTACCGTTGTCTCCCTTTTGGATGACAAGGAAACTGATAGTCATTTGGGTATGAGTATGCAACCAGTTGGATACTTTCAAAATACTTTAAACGGAAATGTAATGTCTACACTGCCCGTAAGAAATAGAAATTAATGTTAGTGTGTCCAAAATTGGTGTTATATTTTAATAAGTGGTAATATTTTTAGGTATAAAATAAGAGCTCTCATTAATATCTACAGGGTAACGCACCACCAACGCCTTTGTGTCTGTTTCAAAAATGGTGTAATACTTTTTAAAATATTTTTTACTGACTGTAATGTACTGACAAAGTACTTTAAGAGCATGTTATAAAAATATTAAATATTATAAAATATAGCTACAAAAAGTCTTATTTAAAATAACAAAGTCCCTGTATCAATTTTTTTTTTTTTTATAAATTCTGTAAAAAAATCGTAAAAAGTTAAAAAAAAAAAAAATTTTGCTAAAGGATTAATTAACTTACTTGATTTAACCATTCCTTAATTTTAAAATGAAATAATATACAGGATGTTACAAATTCAAGGAACACCATTAGGATCTCTGAAACGGTAAGAGATACAGGGTTGGTAAAATTAGCCCATTTTTATGCTTATCAATATTTCCTTTTAAAAACTTTAAAGTTTGCAGCCGTTCCGGAATTATCCGAAAAGAGCCGAAATTTTGCGAAATTTTTTTTTCCTGGTATAATTGAAGATTTATTTTAAAACAAATAACACAATAACTTTTTCTGTTCTATAAAATAATGTTAAATTTAAGATCCGACGTTTCGTCTTCAAGCCACCATCATCAACTTTTATTTTAATTCTAAATCCAACGACATATCACACTTTATATTTATCCGGCGTTTCAAACCAAAGAATCAGCATTCAATATTAAAAAAATACGTTTTTACTCCAAACGATTTTTTAAATTTTTATTTAAAGGCACGTATGGATCCATTTTTTTTAACGACTAATTTTTATTTATTTATTTATTTATTGATAATTCAACCAACAAGCTAGAAAAATTAATGTAATTTACATTTATTTATACGTAATAAAATCAAGCATTTATTCTTTACTCAAAAATTAATAGTGCCTGATTTTTTTTTCGGTTGTCTTAAACTAGCACCCCAGAAGTGTGACTGAAAAAAACAACTTTTAAGGATTTTTTCCCTGTCTCTATGTAGGCACCCGTCGGCGATAAACTTGTTCCAACGGGGTTCGTTTCTGCCTTTTGAAAGGATTCAGTTTATGCTTGCCGCTTGGGTGGTGTTCTCAAACTCCTCGCAAAACTGTTTCCATGACGTTATTTTGGCTTTCCTAGGGCTTTGTTATATTCGGTGAGATTCTGGAACTTGTTATCCCACCTATTCGTAGTTTTAGGTAAATTATTTCCTGGCTTATGCCCTTAGCCTGGTTCTGCTTGAGTTTTCTGCTTTAGAGGGCAGTTTTTTTCAAATTATGGCCTGTGAAAGTTTATCCATAGCAATGTTTATGTCTGTGGTGTTGGACAGACTGGTTTTGACAGATACTAGACGGTGTTTAAGTTAATCTTCGCACGAATGCCAGTGTGTGATGCGTAGATTGCAGTGGGTGGTTACACATCTAGCTGAAAAAAACAATGTGTTTTTTTTTCTTTAACAGCACCCTTTGTAGTAGTTTCTAATTTTAAGTTACTTAGTCAAAGTACCTCTATCCATAGGTCTGTAAATTAAATTTTTAAAAATATATTGCTAATTTTTTAAACAAATACCAAGAAGTTTGTGGTGCGCCCCTGTATGCTAATTAAAATACTATCCAGATTGGTCACGTTTTTTATTCATAAATATAATTTTGCACTTTCTTACGATTGATGCATTGTGTGCACATTAAACTCAGTTTGTTTTTTTTTTACAGTAAACTTTATTTATTATATTTTATAGTTTAACTAAGTCTTCATAACGATAAAGTGAAACTTAATCTGTAACACGGGCGCGCTTGTGGCTGCTCCAAAGACATGACATAATGGACCGGCCCCGACGTATTGCTGCTGTGAATTTATTTGCGGCCAACGAAAGAGAGAGAGGTCCGAGAGAGAGATAGAGCTAATTACGGCAAGAAAGCCCGGCAAGTAATGGAATTTAAATGGGAATATGAGGCTTAAAGTATATTTTCAGAACATTGTGCTTATTTTTTAAACTTTTTTGAATTTTTAGTTCATTATATACATATTTTTTAACTATAAAATTCTTGTAAAGATATTTTTGTAACTATTCTTAGGTGTTTTTTATTAGATACCGCTTACTTCAATCTTTAATTAAAGTATTTTTTATATATTAAAAATCATTCGTTTATCCTTTGTCTAATGTAGTTTTTATGATTTAAACGTATATTTTGTGTTAAAGTAGCTATAAAAAATAAAGAATAAAACAAAAATTAATAGAGTTTTTTGAAAAAGTTTTTTTAGTATATGCGGTTTTTTATTGAACTTACACAAAACTACACCAGTAAATAATAAATTTTTATCTATTTAAACATAACAATAAAAATATCTAAATAATGTGCCATTTTGTAGTGTCTACCTGTGGAATTTTGTAGTGTCGCCTTTTTTCCACCTTGCAGTGCAATTTATAGCTGCACATGAGTGAACCATATTGAACAACAACTATAGTTAAAAATGTTGATCACAATTAACTTTAGAACACAAGAAATCACTTTTAAATTCAACTGATTTCTAACGGTAAACGAATATAAATTCACATTTTTGCTGTAATTAGCTCCATCTCTCTCGCACTGCTCTGGCATCAATAAGCGATCGCGAGGGCCGGTCCATTATATTATGTCATTGGGCTACTCCGATTGTATCGGCTGCGTCGATCAACGGAGCAGCAACCATCCAAGTGATGGAATGAATGGTGTGTAAATGGAAAGGAGTAGGGGTCAAGGTGCAATAGGCATTCAGGCTGCAGTGCACCACCTAGGGGGCGGTCGTCGGACCTGGGTGGGATGACCCCAAAAGGGCGAAAAAAAAACTTTATAATTATTTGGATAATTTTCTTGGCATGCAAAATTTTAGCCCTCCAAACGAAACGTTTAAATAAATTATATAAATTATTTAAAATGGGGTATTTTTATTAGGACACCCTTTTATTATATTAACAATATAGAATGAGTCTTAGTTAAATAAATTTAAAAACTTTAAAAGAAAAACTAAAAAAAACAGAATAGGCAAAAATAATAATAAAAAAACCTCTTTAAAATCTCTGGCTCTTTTAATTCTAATTAAAATTTGACGTTCTGGTGGCAAGTCTGCTGTTAAGGTAAAATTCAATAAAAATAATAATTTATTTTAATTAAGTTAACTTATATTTAAATATTAAAAAGTTTAAAATTAAAGCCATACTTTTAAAAAATTCTAAAAATCTTTTGACATTTGTGTCAATAGGGCTGAACAGAGTCAGCTCGCTATACCCCTGGACCAGAACTGAGGAGGTCCCATATTTCGTAGATTGTGGGGTGTACCCAACAAATTACCATCAAATAAATGAATTCGCCCAACCAAGATAGAATATATTTTTACATTTTTAATTAACTTATCATAATAAATTTTTTATTTTATTTTAAATCGAACACGCTATATGTTTGTACAGTTTTAAAATAGTCAGAAAATTACTTTTTTAAAAACGCTTATGTACAGTTTTTATTTCTTTTAATCATTTCTGAGGTATTGCATCTTATGGTAATATTAATATATTATAATTTAAGGCTAAAAGTGGGACAGAAAAAAAGTAAAAATAATTTTATTTTCAGAGTAAACTAAGTTATTCTGTTTCTTAATGTTTTACAATAAAATATTTCTATTTAGGGTTTAATAACACGTTTATACAGTGCGTAGTTTATACCGCAATTTTGGAAAAACTGATGGCATGGTCCAAAGCTAATAAATACAAAATTTTACTCCAATTGGTATTATACAGGGCGAGGTATACTAAAAATATAAAAAATGGTCACGAACGAATGACTTTTATTTTTAAAAATAGAACAAAATTGTATAAGCAAATGTTGTAGAATGAGTTATTTTGGGTCAAAATTTAAAGTTAAAGCATGAGAGTAATAAAAAATTATTTGTATTTTTTTACATTACGCATTACAACTTTAATAATGGGGGCAAGAGGGAGCAAAAATTAAAGAAAATTTAATATTTTTAAAAAATTTAATGCCTTAAGCCAAGTATTTTAAAAACTGGTAATAAATAAAGTAAAAAATTGATAAACTTTTTTACTTTAATTCTTTTACTTACAATTTTCCCAAAAAGACGATTAAAAATTTATTTTTTTGTCCATTTGTCCTCTCGTAACACCTATCCTGGGACCCACTGTATTTAAAACATCAGAAAGCAACTATTTATTTGTTTAAACGTGCATTTATGCATTATGTGGCCATAAAAACAAATGCAATCTTCTTGCTAAAACGCTTAAATTTAGCTTGTGTTTGTTTTTCTTGACCATATAATATCAACTACTTATTATGGCTGTAGAATTGTAGATAATATACGGTACACTACAAAAAATATCATAATACAAATATTTTTATTTCTTTCAGGAATTTAGATACTTTAATAATAATCGACCAATTCAGTGGATTGGAGGTAATATACCAAAAGTAGAACCAAAATGTGGTTTTCAAGGAGAAAAGTGTGTTTACAAAATTGATTGGAGGATGGTGGCTGGAATCATACTGGCAACATCCCTTTTGTTTGTTGGAGGTCTTTTTGCGTTTAAGTAAGAAATAAAACTAAACGTTTAAACACTTTATAGGGTGTTTCCTAAGTCAGGTAAAAAGATTAAGTAAGGGCTAATAATCTAATTGAAAAAAATCATAAAAACACATGCCCGAAAATGCGTTGTTTCTAAGGTAAAAAGTGGTAAACTTTAAAAAAATATACTTTTTAGTAATACCTATTCATTTAACAATTGTAATTAAATTTGGCAGTATTATTTATTGCACTAAGGGATTAATTTGGCCCATACCTAAATAAATTTATTTAGTCCCGTATTGTCTTGCACAGCACCCTAACGGATAATTCTGAAATAAATGTGCACCACTGGCTTTGGTAAATTTTTAATATTTTATTTAAGCCAGGCAAATGAAAATAAAGCTTTTTGATCCTTAAAATATTTTTTCTTGTCTTGCTTAGCTTTTAACACAAAAAATAATATTCCTTTAAATTCCGCAAACCTGAAACACCCAGAAAACATGGAAAAAATGCAAAAAAAACTTTTGTGAGCTTTAGGCATTCTTTTCTCGAAAACGAAGCACCCTAGAAAACAATAATACGAAATAAAGAAGCTAAAGCTTAAGTTATAAAAATGTTTCAAAAGTCGATAGCGAATATTTTTTTTGCCAACTACTGTGAATAACACTGCCAAATTTTTCCAAAATAAAATAAGGACTTTTTAAATAATAATAAAAATGTTTTTTTTTAAATACCACACGTACACTGAGTGGTGCATTTTCAGATTTTTAATAGGAAATCCTATGTAAGTTTTAATACTTTCAAATATTGGCTTCTTTATTGATTTTACAACAAAATTGTAAACGACAATAATAAATAAAATAAGTTCACAGATCATATTTCGTGTTTTTCTAATAGGCCAATTATAAGTTATTTAGGAAAACTATTTGTAACAGTAATCCTATAATAAACTATATCCAGCAGTAATTTTATTTAAAGTCACCAACAGTTTTTCTTAAATCATTTTCAATTGGATTATCAGAAAATAACGAAATGCAGTGTGCAAACATCTTTAAAATAGTCCTATACAATTTTGTGGAGTCAATAGCGAAGCCAATATTTAAAGGTATCAATATTTACATGGGATGTCTAATGGAAAGGGGTGTGCGAATAATTGGAACTTAATTATTCGTATCAAATCGAATATCAATATTCTATTCGAAACTCGAAGCGAATGATTCGTAAATTCAAATTATTTGAAAGTACCTAAATAATTTGAAAAAATTTGAATAATTCAAGAAATTTCGAATAATTCGAATTTTTTCGAATTATTGTAGTAATCGCGAATTTCCGAGGATATTGAATTTAGGATTTGGTATGTTTGATATTTAAATATAAATTTGACAAATAATTTACATTTTATTTGAACTATTAAATTTCATTCTTGAGCTAGAAAACTATTCTTTTTTTTAATTATTTTTCTTAGATTAAGAATTTTATTCTTTTGATTTAAGAGACGTATTTTCTTCCGGATGGTGTTTTTAACACATGAGGACTAGTTTTTAATGGTCTGTAATAGGTCTTTTGAATAGTTATATAATATACAGGGTGTTCCATTTAAAAAAAGTATATTTTTTGAAATAAATCGAAAACCCGACGTTTAATTGTTTTTTGTCGGCAGCACGTTAATCAGCGGAAAACATGCTACTACTTTGCTAATTTATCTGACTTCGTATCTCCAATAATAAAAAGTTAGCAATAGTGCAGACTTAAAAATAATCACCCTGTACAGTATAGTATTATTATTTTATTTAAGGCACTATCGATATGAGCAGAAATTGGCGTGTCTTCTATGGAAAATTGATATGAGAGACGTTACCATAATTCCAATTGACATTCCTGATTCTCCTGGGAAAAGTATGGTAAATATAAAAAAGTGTAATAAGAATTATTAAATTTAAGAATAAAGAAAAATTAGATCAAAGGTGCAATAATTAAATCTCCTATTTTTTCTGTGAAATGTTTTGTAGGCGCCTAATTTCGGATAGTTTTTTATTTTTATTTATTTCTTAAATACCAACCCTCACTTTATTTTGGTATTTAGACTTATGACTATGTAGGGTATGGCGGGAAAATATACAGATGTGGAAATGAACTCACCAACCAGAGGAAATTAAGGCATAGCCTGGTCTTGTTCTACTCAAATCAGCTGGCTCGTTGCAGCGGTGAATTTTAGAAGAGTATATAGTAACTGTTGGAAAGGATTAAATACACATATCTGCTAAGGTCGTCTGTTTGCTTTCCATACCGGTATAGAAAAATATGTTCTATTTCAAGAAATTATTATATCTACTGTAAACAAAAAACTAAAAATTTATATTTTTAATGATTTTTAAAATGGTATATAAAAAGTACATCGATGTCAGAATTGTCATTAAATACAGGATCCTTATCGCAATTGCTTGATGAATCATCGACCGAGGTATGTTTTGTTTTTGGATTGTTTTAGGTTGTTTTATTGTTCCCTACTTCTAGTTTGCGGATATCCAAGTTTAAGAATTTCATACTATTCGAAATTGGACAAATAGCACATTTGTCTCCCCGTGGCCTAGTGGACAGAGCTTTGATCTTCGAAGCCAGAGGTCGGCGGTTCGATTCCCAGCGGGGAGACATATTTAGGTAGTAGTTATTTAAAAATAACGACCGTGGTGGCACTACCGCGTTGTCTAAAAGGTGCTGTGAAATGCATTACTGCATGTTTCAGTGCTTGGACAACGTTGACGGAACAGGGGAACGATGGGTTAAACATCTAATAATCCGGCACCCACGGTACTCTGGTATTTAGGCATATGCCTTCGTGGGATGTCAAAAAGATAAAAAAACAAAATTTAGGCTAAAATAAAAAAAAATAATGCCAATATATGTATTCAAATTTACATATGCATGTGTGATAAAAACCAAGATATCACACCTACCATTTCGTGTAGATAGTTTTGTAATATCATCGGTATACGAAATTAGAAAACCATCTCAAAATAGGCGCCTTTTCTCTATTTAGATAACTAGGTAGATCTATGATTTATCATCAAAGTTTTTAATTTAAGCAATTTTTTACCAGGGTGGAAACATACTTAGTCGTTAATTATATAAATGTTTAAAAATGTATAATGAGTTATATTAATTTTTATATTTATTTAAGGCAACTGTATGTAGGCATAATGTTTTTAAATCTGGAGCAAGTTCGAGAATCAACGAAGTGTCTGAAATATCACCTAAGAGGGCCTATACAAACATAGGACTATATAGAGGAAATATAGTAGCAATAAAATATCTTCACAAGCGAACCCTTGATTTGACAAGGTCAATAAGAAAAGAATTAAAACAGGTAAAATCATATTTTTTTTCCTAGGAAAAGACAAAACAATCATGCTATAAATAAAATTAAATTATTTATTTAGATTCCACATTTTTTTGGTCAAACTTAAAAATACACACGTCCTGCCACTTATATACGTTTAATGCGGATTTTTTTGTATTAAATGAGTGAAAAGGAAACCGTCTTGAAGCCCAATGCATCACCCTTTTTAAAATATTTAAATTCAGGCATTCTTCCTCTAATCATACCTGTTAGTGCCCAACACACTTAAAGTCATGTGAACTATCAGGTTGGTACAACGTGTATAAGAAAACTTTTAGAGTAAAAACTGTTAGTTTTACTCTAAAATATAGTATTTATGCATCAATTTCATATCCCAAAGTTCAACTTTTTAAATTGATTTGTTTAAAAATAAAAGGGGGGTAGACATTAAAGAAATGCACTGTATATTTTTTGCTGCAAAATTTAATTGCAGATTTTGCATATAATTATTTAATCTATGTGCACCCCGTTAGCAAGTATGACCTAGCAATAAGCTTAGTTGATGTGTACCCCCAAGATGAACATTTCATTCCAATACGTTAAAGCTACTGCCCAAAGTATAACCCTGTTTAACGTTGGCTGCAAAAAGTGTAATATATAGCCCCCGTTGGGCGCCAAAGGGTAATGTTGCTCCACGTTGGGCGCGAAAACTGTAATGTGGCCCCACGTTGGGTGCTGACAATGTAATGCTGCCTTAAGAGTTGACTACTTCAACAACTCGAGCCCATAGGGTTCGGACATATAATGAAAACATGGTCCAAATAAAAAAAAACTAGAGCAAAAAAATATTTATAAGAAATAATAAAAAAAGTGAGGAGAAACATAGATTAGCTGGTTTAAAACGTATAAAAACACAGATAAAAGGTTTTACATCGTCTTAAACATAAATCAGATATCTCCGGTGGCGCAGTGAACAGAGCTTGGATCTTTGAAGCAGTTTGGGAGGTCTGTACTTCTGAGATAACCATTCGTTACAAACAGAGCTTTGATACCAGAAGTCGACGGTTCAATTTCCATCGGAGGAGACATATTTAGATAGTAGTTATTTAAAAATAATGTCCGTGGTGGCACTACCGTGATGTCTAAAAGGTGCTGTGAAATGCATAACTGCATGTTTCACCGACGTTACCTTGGTACTTAGATATAGACCTTCGTGGGATGTCAAAAAATGCAGTGGTATGTCAAAATATAAAATTTGTTCAAGAGAAAAGTACCCTTATTTTTTATAATATCGAAAATATTTATAAAGAAAATACGTGGGTAGAATATAAGATAATATTCAAATATGCAAACTTGTTTGTTTTTATGTTCAATGTTAAAAAAGTATACTTCTTTTAAATCAACCAATTTGTACATTTAAATGTCATTTTTAATTCTTCGCATCTGTATAAAAAATGTTCGATATTAAAAACATTAAGGGTACTTTCCTTTTAAGCAATATTCGTATACCACTGCAAAAATTAATATTCACTAATTTCATTTTAGGTTTTGTAACATGCAGGACTTTTAATAAAAATTACCTTTTCTTCGTAAAATAAAAAAGTTCTCCATATGATGCGAAATTAAGTTTATACGCTGTATAAAGTAGTTAAAAAAAAAAACAGTAAATACCAAATGTTAATAAAATTTACACATTTTATTTCTTACTCAGTACTTGTGTGTGTACTCTTATTTTTTGAAAATAAAATGTTTCATGTAAACAAAATAATATTTGGCTAAACATTTTTACTATTTTCTTGCCTGGCTATGATACCTAATAAGTGTATCTTTTACCAGTTTACTTTTTTTACAATTTTAAATAAAAGTTTTTTTACATTGTTAGCCAGTTTAACGGTAATTTCTTGAAAATAGTTGACCACAAAATTTTATTTTATTGGATTATGATAAAATAATTTTGACCGAAAGCTTATGAACCTTCGTTTAGAGTTTGCAACCTTCTTTGTGTAGTAAGTAAATTTTTTATATAACCTATATTAAAATAATTGTTTTATAATAAATATATCATTAATTTATTTCTTTAAAAGTAATCTTACCTTTTATTGTATTACGCAAGAAGAGAATAAGTTCTTCATTGTATATAAAAAGTTTAAATTTCTTAAAATGTTTATTAAACCTTTTTTATTTTCGAGAAAAGCCAAATATTATTTTGTTTAAATTTAAACTTCCGGAAAACAAATAAACTTTAAAATATTTTATATCATGCGTTTGATTTTAGATTAGAGAAATACGGCACGAAAACCTAATACCATTTGTCGGAGCAAGCGTCGATCATGGTCAAGTCGCTATTTTAACGGCTTATGCGGCGAGGGGCAGCTTGGAGGATGTTCTTGCTAACGAAGATCTTCATTTGGATACAATGTTTGTCTCTTCCTTAGTAACAGATATTCTTAAGGTAACAAATTTATTTTCAATATTGTACTATCTGGTCTTTAATCAAATATATTCTTATGTACATTGTTTTAAATAAACTGCATTTAGATTTTTAGGTTGGTAAGGAAAACAATAATTAATTAAAATTATTTAATAAAAAGCGTGTATGTTGTTATAAAGGTAGTATTTTTAAACACTCATTACATAGGACAGCGTAATTGTTATAAATTAAAAAATAATATTGAAAAAATTGCATTTTCATATAATGGATTTATTACTTAAAGGATTATAAAAACCCTTTTAATGAGATTTTTATATAAAGATTAGGAATGTCAATTTTTCTTTCAAATTATTTAATTTTTACTTTTTAAGCCAAAATGTTTTTTTTTTAATTCAAAATACTTCTGTTTTTTTACATGTTATTTTTTAATTTTAAGTCTTTTATTTTTTTTTTTCTAGTTTCGTTTAATTTTAAACTATTATGTGCATTTATTACAAGTACAAGCAATCCTAAAAATCTAATTTATTTATTTTTTTGATTATTGCTATTAAAATATTAGTTTTTTTTTTTAATTTTAGGGTATGATATATCTTCATGATAGTGAAATTGTGTCCCATGGAAACTTAAGATCCGGCAATTGTCTAATAGACAGCCGATGGGTTTTACAAATTTCTGATTTTGGATTGCACGAGTTCAAAAGTATGTTACTACTTAATACCTATACATATTTTTTTTATTGAATGCTTTTTGTCTTATAGCATTTTTACGCATAATTTTATTTTACATTATTGACTTTTTTAAGAGCATTGCAAGCATGTAACTGTTATTATTTTTATTGGTTTAATTTTAATGTCTCTCAACATCTAAATGCCTACTGATAAAAGTAGACAGGGTACGACGGTGTTTATTTAAAATACCACCACACAATTACCTGTTTATCATTTCAACATTACAAATTACTGTTAAAAACAATTAAAATACCAAATTGTGTCTATCTTTATAAGATTTAAAAATATAGCTATCTATATCTGAAGGTTACCTTTTATAAGGTCTGACTTGCTGTAAGTACAACTCTAAATACAATGAATACCAAACAATATTTTTTGGCTACATTGTTACAGTGTTAACAGAAAAAAAAATAAACCGACTCGAAAACAATAATAAAACGTCCCTAAAAAGTAAAAAATAGTAAAAAAAATGGAGTCTGGTTATACTATATTATGGTATTAAAGTATAAAAATCTTTTGTTTATTTGGTTATTAAAATTGAGTAGTTTAGCACAATATATGTAATTACATAACTTTTTTTTATTATTTTTTCAAATATTTTTTACTCTTTTTAGTGAGTTTTATTATTGTTTTGAAGTCGGTTTATTTATTTTTTGCTCTTTAGTTTATTGCTATTAAATCGGTAAACATACACTTAAAAACACAGAATACAGTGAAAAGCACAAGTTTAATTTATTTGGTTTGAAACGAATAAAAAAGATTTAACTTACCAGTACTAACCATTACCATTGCATGACGTCTGCAGCGCTTTCAACTAATCAAATTACACGTTCTTGTGATTTTTACTGTAGCCCAAATAACACTTCTATAAAAAAAACTATATATATATAGTACATTTCTTAGTTCGGTGACAGGGTTAATTTTGTCCTAAGGTTGTCGATTCTAAATACGCCCCTTTATTATCAAGCACATTTCCTACCTAGAGGCAGTTATGTCGCACGAAATCCTGACTTGTTTTTTACCAGGCACCACCACACCGCGGAATTACACTCTTTCAAATAAAAAAATAAAAAAATCGGTCCACAAACGCCTAATCTGTTCAAAAACTACCTGATTAACACTAAAACCTTTAGCTTAAATATTTTATACGAAAAAAAGTTGGCACATCATTATTGTTATTCTTAATCACCTTGGTTTTAGGTGGTCAAGAAGATCCAAATTTTGCTGTAAAAGAAATGAAACGGAGACTGTGGAGAGCACCCGAAATTCTAAGGATGCAAAATCCGCCAGATCGGGGCACACAAAAAGGAGATGTGTATTCTTTTGGAATTGTTTTATACGAAATGATCGGAAGATCCGGTCCATGGGGTAATATTGCCATGGAACCAACCGGTAATTTCCCTTTTCTATTTTAAGAACCTACACAAATACCGAAAGCCTAAAACTGAAGTACCGTAGCTGTCTTTTTGATTTATCAAAAATAGCGTGGTTTAAAAAATATTCTCGACAAAATGGCGAACCAATGTTAAATTTATACCTAATAAATATTCTAATTCAGCAATAGCATTTTTTTTCTGGTTTTAATTTAGTTATAACTAATTTTCAGCTATTATAAGAGAAGTTACAAGAGAAAATCCGGATGTGCCATTTAGACCGTCATTGGAGGGGTTGCGAATACCAAAATATATAATAAATACTTTTAAAGCATGTTGGCATGAACAACCCGAGCAACGTCCCGATATAAGATATGTTAGAGTAAGATTAAAAGAAATGCAAGTAAGTATATATAAGCCAGGTTTTGTTTAAAGTTTCGTAAAGTTATACAATGTGTCTTCGTAAGTTGACGCCATATCGGAAACTTTTTTATTATTAATTTTACAAAAAAAAAAAAAAATCTCGTTAAAGAATATGAAAATAATTTAAAATAAGATTTTTTAACATTTGTTAAGTTGACCGATGTTTTTGAGGTTATTTTAAATAAAGAAACCATATATTTTTTTTAGGCTTATATTTTATAATAGTCCAAATAACCACCTTTTAATTTAAAGGAAAATGGAGTTAGCCCATTTGCAAAATACGGTATCGATATTTAGAAGTTATTTTTAATTTTTTACAGCTTTTTTTTATAAATATATCTGATATTAGCAAAAATACTGGTACTTTAATTGTAGGCAAAAATTACAATATTTGCCAAACCTTCTAGGGGACTGAAACAATTTGATATCTGATGGTTGCTTTTTAGGTTTCGGTCCATGCAGAACTTCTAATAAGAAATATCTTTTTAATATTTTAAAATCAACGATTAAAGTCTTGATTTCTGAACATCATTTTCCTGTTCGTTTACAGGTGTTTCTAAGTCGCATTACAAAATTATACAAAAAGTAGTGAAATATTGTTTTCTCCATATAATTATTCTGTTAATTTACATATGTTTCTTTTTGGTCTTAAGATGCTTTAGGGTGGTGGTTCTACCAGTTTCAACACGCTTTTATTAGCTTGGGTTGTAACTATCTATCTATCTATCTATCTATGTAACGGAATCTTTGAGCCTAATTTTTACCAACTTCCAGCGATTCAATTTCTTTGAAACTTTGCACAAGTATCAAGGACCGATGACAATGCAATAATGTAAAAACAGTATCCCGTTATCCTGATTAGCACCGCCAGGATAAATAAATTCCTTTTTTAATTATGGCGAATGCGCAAGGGCAATTGATTCATCACTTGCTTCGTTTTTAATTGACTATATGTCTCTTGACAAAATGGCGAAGGAATTTTTTGGTGAATAAACTGGAGCATTTATTTTAAAAACTAGTTTATATATCGAATAAAAAATGAAAAATAAATAATAGTTTAAAAAACTAAAAAACACGCTTTTATATGCAACCGAACTAAAAATTAGAAAATAATTTTTCATTACAAAGAGTTTGTCATTTCAGAATAAAAGCGTGGGGTGCTTAATATATTAAATGTTATAATTATTCTATTTGCAAATATCTATGAGGGAAAAGTTATGAAAAAATAGTAAAATGCACCCCACGCTTTTTACTCTGAAATGACAAACTCTTTGTAATGAAAAATTATTTTCTAATTTTTAGTTCGGTTGCATATAAAAGCGTGTTTTTTAGTTTTTTTAAACTATTATTTATTATAAATATAACTGCATATCTGGAATTAGTCTTAATTATGTAGACATTAGAAGTATTTTGATGTCTTTGTTTTAAAATAAGGTTTTTGGGTTCATTTTAAAATTGTAGTCGTGCTTCATGTCAAATATGTTTTTTTCCTTACAGGCTGGTCTAAAACCAAATATTTTTGACAATATGTTATCTATTATGGAAAAATACGCATATAATTTAGAAGGGCTAGTACAAGAAAGAACAAATCAGCTCACAGAAGAAAAGAAAAAGACTGATGCCTTATTATATAGAATGCTTCCCAGGTAAGTTTTATTTTTAAGTTAGGATTAATAATAGGTATATTATTTCTGTACCTAATTTTTTTAAATAGATTTATAAATATATAGTGGTTGTCTAAATTCAGGACCCTTCCCCTTATTTTTGACTTGTTTCACTTGTTTGGTTTTTCATAAAAAGTAAATGAGTTTATTAAGACAACACTTACCAAATTTTAGGCAAGAAATAATAGATATAAATGTCAAACTGAGAGTTGGACAAAAAAATCTAAATTAAAGGGGGTCTTGTTACACATTATTTTAAAGCTTATGACAAGTACTTTGTAACCCCGGAATATAAAGTAAATACCTTAACCTGTCACAAAATGGCGGTACTTTGAAAATTACCAGAACACCTGATTTGGATGGCCATATTTTCAAAACTAATAAAGTTAGTTAAATATATATATATATATATATATATATATATATATATATATATATATATATATATATATATATATATAATTTGGTATTTTCTTAAAGGTCCATTAAGTGTAACTAACTTTATTAGATTCGGAAATATGGCTATCTAAATAGGGTATTCAAGTAATTTTTAAAGTACCGCCATTTTGTAGTAAGTAAAAGAATTGATTTTATATTTTGGGGTTTTTGGGGTTAAAAAGTACTCGTCAGGAGTTTTAAAATGATGTGCCCTATGACCCCCTTTCCATTTATTTAATTTTTTTTTTAAATGGCGCCCTGCTGTCGGTTTGACATTTATATCTGTGATTTCTTGTTTGAAATTTTGTTTATGTTGTTTTACTAAAGTCCTAAAATTTTCAGAAAAAATACCAAGCAATTTAAAAGTTAGGAGTAAGGGCAAACACTGTATTTAGTACCTTGTTAATTTTTGGGTTAATTAAATTAGAAACATTGTTGACCGTATAATCTTAATTTGGTTTTGTTTATACAGGGTGGCCATTTAACAACGAAACAAAGCTAATTTTGGGCATTTTAGGGCATTTAAGAAAAAACACTCGGATACATCAAGTGTTGATTATAGGGTAAAATGTTTTTGGTCACTTTCACCCCCAGAACTAAAACTCTTTAGCAGGGATGAGACTTACCCCCAAAATCTGAATTAGAAGGAGGGTACGAATAATACCCTATTTTAAATGTCTCCCGACTCTTATAGACCGGTGCCGAAGCCTTTAAAAAGGTAAAAAGTAAAATAAAAATTATAGTAGGATGAAACCCACTGAAAAAGGTGGAAAATATAACAAAATTTATAAGAAAGGCAGGGGGAGGAGGGGGAGGGAGTTAAGTTTTTCTAGATTTCCGGCGAAACTACAAGCCTAATGGAAAAAAGTTAAATTGTAAAGTTGTAGGCAATGTAAGGATGTGCAAGCTTTTTTACATCACCTCACAATTTATGTGAAAAATAAAAAAAAATACAGTTTTTCTTTTTTTTTACGAAATTTGGTGAAAACGTCCCTTTATTTATTTGTCCCAAATATACTGTAAGTTTTTAGTTCCAAAATATTTATTTTTATACTTTTTTTGACTTAATAATAAAAAATACCCTTATTTTCAATCGAAAATTCACGTGTCAAAATATCGGCATTTTTTAAAAATTCAAATGTCGTTTTGTTCGTTAAAATCTCCACTTTCTAATAGTGTAAAAAAACTATACATCACAATGGTAAATGTTCTCAGAAAACGCAAAAATTTGGAGTCGATTTTTTAAATCATTATTAGACTTGGGTAGATAATTAAAAAAAATATAGGATAAACCCAGTGAAAAATAAAAAGTAAATAAGAAAAATAAAAGAACAAATAAATTACAGGCGATCTGGGGTCGGAAAATGGAAGGGGGTGAGTTTATCAGGGTAAAAAACGGTTGTTGTCGATTTCCGGCCAAATAACTAATTCTATAGAAATTAATTTCATAAAAAAATTTACCGTGGTAATGTATACCTTTTTACACCATTGGAAAGTAAAGATTTTAACTTACAAGAAGCTTACCGACTTCTTTAATATTAAATTTAAAAAATATATATTTTAAAACCAAAAAATTACAGTAAATTTAGGACACATAAAGGTACGATTTCACCAAATTTCGTGAAAAAAACATTTGTTTTTGTAAGAGATAAAAATAAAAAACAGAAAACATGTTTTTTCAAATTTTTCGCATAAATTTAGAGGTTATGTAAAAAATCTAAATACAAAAGTCTACATCTTTACATTGCCTACAACTTTTTAATTTATTTTTTCATTAAGCCTGTAGTTTGACCGGAAATCTAGAAAAACCGTATTTTACACTTTAACCTCCTACCCCCTTCCCGACCTCAAATCAAGTGAAATTTATTTTCTTATAAATTTTGTTATATTTTTAACCTTTTACATGGGTCTCATTCTACTATAATTTTTGTTCGTTTCAAAATTATCTATCCTGCTCTATTACTACAACTACCAAGTTCGAAGTCTCCGCTATTATTTTTTTTTATTGTATAGGGTATTTCTTAACCACGGTACGAAACTTAAGAAAGTGATATCTTATGTCTTTTTAAGAAAAAAAATCCGGACCCGCTTCATTTCTTAGAAAAAAGATTTAATTTTTTTAAATATCGTATAAATTAGCTTTGTTTTATTTTCAAATGGCCACCCTGTATGTTATATACAATTAAAAAATGATTATAACCTCTTTAGGAGTTTTTTAAATATTAGAAAAATATACAACATACAGTGTATCAACGGATGGACTTAACTATACCTAAATTTTTTTCTTTTTAATATTTCGAAAAGTAAAACTAAACATTTATGCTTCATCTAAAACGTCAAAAGCTGTTATAAAATTTCCCGTAGGATATACAGGGTTGTTGAAAATCGCAAAACTATTACTTTCAAAAAATAAACAAAATCGGAAAAATATATTTCTAAAACTACCTAATATAATAGCATAAAAAAGTAGTTTCTAGTGTTAAATAAAATGCTTTTTCACTGGTTATAAGTACTAGGGAATATTGGGGTTAACATGAAAAAAAATTAAAATAAAAATATTTTTCAGTAATTTTTTTAAGACTAAAAGACTCAAGAAGAATCGCCATATGATTTACAGAAAAAATTAAAATAACGAAAATGGTATTTTGGAAAATAAAAAAACGGATATGAATATTTTTTAAATTACCTACTTGTGTAAATAGCATGGAAAAGTAATAGAAATTTCACTTCTTTGTTTTTTACGTTTTGACTTACAACTTACATGGATTTTAATTTAACTTAATAATGCTTGCATATTATTATGAAAAGTAAAATGAATTTATAAAGAAAAAACGATTTATTTTGGTTTACACATAATTTTCCCAAGTAAGCATCAGCGATAAGAAAAAATGTATAAGAATCTTTTCATTACTTTTTATTTATTTTTAAATAAGTAATTTTGAAGCAACCTGTATATCCTAGGGCAATTTTTTTATAACTTAGGCATTTCAGACAAAGTAATTTTTTTATAAGGAATAACTTTGTTAGAAAATATTAAAAATAAAAAAATACTGGTATAGGTTAGTCCATCCGTGGACACATTGTGTAATGTTAATAATATTTTATCGCAATAATTATTATCTTCTTTTTAACAACAGATCTGTAGCAGATGCTTTAAAGAAAGGGGAAAAAGTAGAAGCTGAATCGTTTGAATGCGTTACAATATATTTTAGTGATATTGTGGGATTTACAGAACTGTCGGCAGACAGTACACCTTTACAAGTAATCGATTTGCTCAATGATTTATACACACTTTTTGATTCCATAATTTCACATTATGACGTCTATAAGGTAAAAAAACAAATATTTTTGTTGGCTAAGAATTTATATACAGGGTGTCCCACAAAACATGTTAACTTATTTTAAATGGAACACCCTATATATTATTTATAATTAGTAAAATTCTAAACATAAATTATGCATTATGTTCTATACCTGGGTCTAACCGTTTTTAACTTATTTTAAATTTTATGTCAAAAATGACGTTTGTAGGCCATTAGGTAACCATCAATTTCTTTTAAACAAAAGCCTTAAATACGAGTTGGGGTTGGGTTTCTTGTAGAGAAATAACTACTATGGTAGAATATATTGGCGATTTTCCCTACCGATGGGGGCGCTGCTAAACATAAAGAATGTCGAAAGAAGTAGGTAATATGCAGGTAGCTAGCTTTGATCCTGTTATGGATTTCGGGTATTGAAACGGTTTAAAATAATGTTCAAGTTTCAATACAGCCGTGAATTTGTATAGATTTATACGTACTAAGTGTGCTAAAACTCGATTTTTGAGTTTGAGTAGAGCCCTTGATGGTTTAACAGACTTTTTGTTAGTGGTGATTAGTGAAGAAAGCGCCATGTAAAACTTGTTTCGGAATGAGTAAAGAACTGTTTTTGACGCTAAGCTCAGTATTTTTATACCTCGATTGCACTCCCGATAGTAGGTGAGAGAAGAAGAAATCTTGAGTTCCAACAATATTATTTTGAATATACCCCCTTTTTTATTTTAGATATTAATGGTTTTTCTGATGCCATAATAAGCGTTTTAATATAGGTGAAAAAAAAGGCTTTTTGATAAAAATTATAACAAAACACACAGCTATTCACGCACAAGGCTCAAAAACACGTGTTAAACATAACGAGGTAAATAAATAAGAATTTCCATTTCAATGGTTAAACATGTGCGCCATTGAGCACCAGAGGTCTCCTTGATCTTAGAAATCGCCAATTGATATTTTTCTAAATAATAAATACAGAGTGATCAAAAACCCCCATCCTTTTTTACCTTCATCCTATTAAGCATCAAAAATTAGGATAAGTTTGTATTAGGACGTCTATTCCAAAAATTTATTGATTTCGAAATATTATCATTTTAATAATTATATATTCTAATACTGCTTTTAAGTACGGTAACTTTACCCAAGGACGCAGGGAGGCGTTGAAGGCGGTACAAATTACCGGGGCCCAAACTGATTGAGGCGGTCCGCGCGGAATGAATAAACGTAAATGGACCAATGGAGCAAGGAACCTTTTGTTTCTTCAACTTTTTTGTAAATTAAGGAGGCACATAACTTTAAGTTGTACCGGGGCCGGTTTGGCTCTCGGCGGTCCCGACTCTACCGTACCTACACGTAATTAAAAGCATTGTTAGAATAGATAAATATTAAAGCATAAATTTAAAAATAAACATCCATGTACAAAATTACCCTTATTTCTAATGCTTACCAGGCTAAGGTAAAAAGATAGGAGTTTTCATTTGAAAAACTCACTTTAGGGTTTTTGTCGTTATATTTTTTTAACGATTATTTTTGACCACTCTGTATTAATTAATTGTAAAAATATCAATACGTTCTACTAAAGTAGTTTTTTTCAACAGGAAACCCGACCCCAACTCATATTAAAAGGCTTTTATTTAGAAAAATTTAATGGTAATGTAATCGCTTGCAAACGTCATTTTTGACATAAAATTTAAAATAAGTCAAAAACGTTTTGACATAGGTATAAAACATTATACATAAATTTTGTTTAAAATTTTACGCATAATCTAAAAAATAAATAATATATAGGGAGTTCCATTTAAAATAATAAAGTTGACAATAACTTCCGGTATTATCGGAAGTAGTAGAGCTGTCAAAATATTTTAGTTGTATGTCCCCAACTTTCTTTATAATGACACCAAATTTTCCAAAGCCTACTCTTCAAGAAATCCATCACTGCAGTTCCTGGACACCCTCTATGTAGCTATGGGAAAGTAAATAAAATAAAAAAATCTCACAAAATTTATTAGTCAAATTTGTTACACTTTTAAATTAATAATAAAAACATTGTTCAAAAATGTGTTTTAGGTTGAAACAATAGGGGATGCCTATATGGTAGTTAGTGGTTTACCCATCAGAAACGCAAACCGGCATGCAGGTGAAATAGCTTCAATGGCTTTGCACTTACTGAAAAGAATACAAAAGTTTGAAATAAAGCATAGACCAGGAGAAGTTTTCAAACTGAGAGTCGGAATTCATTCGGGTGAATCCATTAAATTTTAACATTTAACCTATACATATAGCATAGGTTTTCCATTTATTAAAATGATTATTAAGCAAAGAACAATAAGGTGACCACGGACCAATACCGCGCTTTGTCTTTCTTTATCACTTCTAATCTAGATAATAGTTCTTAAAATTCAATTATACGGTGGAAATATTAACATATCAAAAACTAATTTATGCTTTATTTGTTTTCTGGGAGATTACGTTTAAACAAAATATTATTTGGCTTTTCCCCAGAATCAAATAAAATACTTTATTAAACATTTTAAGAAAATTCAACTTTTCATATACTATGAAGAACTATTCTGTCCTAGCACGATAAAATAAAAATTAAGACTTATTTAAAAGAAATAAAATAAAATATTTAATATAAAGTTACTTACGATACAAACGTTTCAAACTCTAAACAAAGGTTCATTAGCTCTTGGTTGAAATTATTTTAACCCAATAAAATAAAATCCTAACAAGACGCCAGGCAGGAACTGGGCTTATGATTGCGTCTCAAAAATGTGGTAAATAGTTTATAAAAATGTGGCAAACAGTTTACCAAAAAACTTACTGATAAACTTGCTAAAAATCAGATTTTTTTTAAAATTAAAAATAAAATGTCTGATGGAGAGTTTAAAGTTTGACAATACTTAAAAAAAATTAACTGGTAAAAGATACACCCATTAGGTATAAAGAATAGTAAAAATACTTAGCCATATAATAAAGTATTTTATGCTTTATTTGTTTTCTGGGAGATTACGTTTAAACAAAATATTATTTTTATTATTAAATTTATCTTGTTTAAACGTAATCTTCCAGAAAACAAATAAAGCATAAAATACTTTATTATATGGCTAAGCATTTTTTACTATTATTTTAACCTGTTTAAGATACCCAATAGGTTTATCTTTTACCAGTAATTTTTTTAAAGAACTGTCATACTCTAGACTGTCTATCAGACATTTCATTTTTAATTAAAAAAAAAAAAAAAAAAAATAACAAGTTTATCAGTAAGTTTTTTGGTCAACTGTTTACCACATTTTTGGTAAACTATATACCACATTTTTTAAACGCAATCATTAGCCCAGTTCCCGCCTGGCGTCTTGTTAAGATTTTATTTTATTGGATAATAATAAATAATTTCAACCGAGAGGTAATGAACCTTTGTATCGTAAGTAACTTTTTATTATTTGATTTATTTTAAAGTAATCTTAACTTTGGTAATTTTCTAGATACCTGCGGCAACTCCGATTTTGACGAAATTTGGTATACGAGCGGAAACGTTTCGTTCTTGAGATATTCATCTTCAGACTGGATATTTAATTTGGTCCTATTTTTACAATATTTCCCCTTCTTTTGCACACAATTCTTAATTTAAAGCTTAAGTGGCACACAATATTTGATTTTCACCTTTTAAAACCCCGTTTTTACGTATTTTACATTATTTTTGCATTAAATTGCATAGCTATAATTTGAATCATTTCAATCCAAGTGTGTCATGAAGCCCTATGTGTATGTATGGTTGCCGCATTATCAAAGAAAAGCCACGCAATTTAATGTAAAAATAATGTAAAAACGTAGAAAAACGAGGTTTTAAAAGGTGAAAATCAAATATTTTGTGACACTTTAGCTTTAAATCAAGAATTGTGTGCCAAAAGAAGGGGGAATATAGTGAAAATAAGCTTGGTTCAAATTTGAACTTTGATAATGAATATCTCGAGAACGAAACGTTTCCGCCAAAAAATTCTTTCATATTCGTGATCAGCGCCCCAAAAACCCCCGTATACCAAATTTCGTTAAAATTGAGTTGCCGCAGGTTTAATAAACTTTTTTATTTTATTTTGAGAAAAAGCCAAATAATATTTTGTTTAAGACCAAAAACTAAATCAGGGAATTATATATTTTTGGTCAAATATGACGTTCAAAACGATTTATTTTTAAGAATTTAATTATTATGCTTTTAAACTATAATGGGAGAAAGTATTTAATTTAGCTTAAACGATTTCATAAATTTAAGTTTATATTTGTAGAATGGCAGAGATAGGTTCCAAAATTAAAAATTTTTGAAAATCAAAGAAATAAGCAAATAATGTAATGACATAGGGTGACCTCAACTTTGGACTTCCTTGCAATCGCTAAAGTAAAATTGGCAATGGGATCTTTTAGTTAGATATTGGCGACGTCACGTAAAATACATATTACTAAACAAAAGATAAACATTTATATTGTCGCACTAACATCACTTAGCTTTATCACTACTGATTAAAGTTAGATTCTTTCAAAAATTTAAATGCTGTCGTAAACAACTTTCACAATTATATTTACTATTTTACTAATCTTTAAACAAGTTAGGAAAAACACCCAAATAGAAAATTGTTAAACATTGGTTTAAAAAATCAGTAACTATAGCAGAGTTGGGTCGTATTCGAATACTCAGTATTCTGAATAGTATTCAGAATACATTTTACCGGTATTCGAATAGTATTCGAATACATTTGTGTGTTTGGTATGCGGTATTCGGCAGAATACTTTTTTGGTTAGTATTTAGGATTCTGTATATCGTACTTTTAAAGCATTCGATGAATACTTTTTTGAGTATTTGAATACCGAGCGTTCCGAGTATTCGAATACCGGAATGTTCCGAGTATTCGAATACCAAAATTGTCACTTGGTAGAATACCAAAAGTAAACGAAAAGTAGGGAAAAATGAGGTATGGTATTCGAATCTTTTTTCCAGAATTCGAATACCGATTTCGGCTATTATTTAATACTGAGTATTCGAATACTTTTTTTCTTCCAAGTATTTAAATATTCGGTATTCGAATAATTTCTTTTTCAGGTATTCGTATTCGTATTCGAATACCGATTTTCAGTATTCGACCCAACTCTGAACTATAGTCACTAAATAGGTATTTACTCTTAATGTAAAGTTCCAAAGTATAGAGTGTATTATCGTCACCCTAATTGTAAAACCACCTAACTCCATTTTAAATAAAAGATGCTTTGCTATCTTAAGCCTTATAAAATAAGGCTAAAGATGGCATCAAAATCACATTTTTTATTAATTAAATCATTGTAAAACTATCTAATTCCAGTATTATAAAAAAATGTGATTTTGATGCCATCTTTAGCCTTATTTTATGAGGCTAAAGATGGCAATGCATGTTTTATCAAAACGTTGTATTACATTGGCCAAATATCATTAAAAGCCTTTTATGTTCTACTGACAAAACCCTACCTGATTTCACTTGGTGGACAAAATTAACATAATGGTTTTTCAGCAAAAATAATTATCTAACTAAAGAAAATGTTAAACCCTGTACGATAAGTATCCCTTGACCACCTTTCCCATTTGAACTCTGACATTTGTGTCACTGGAGGGAAGGAATAACCCTGGACAAGTAAATTTTAACAAAAAAGTGTGTCCCTATAAAAATAAAAATGACGTTTCTTGGATTTTTTTATTGTAAAAACGTACCCTGTACGTCATTTACTAAATTGCCACGCAATAAACTTTCTTAACAATCAGAAATTTTGCCGCCAAATTTTCTCTCTTATGGTGTTTTACCGGATGGGGCGGCGCCGGGCGGAACATAGGAAATTTCATTAAGATAACTTTTTGAAGAGACCAATCTGACAAACCCTCGCGCCAAGTTTTAAATAACTTTAATAAGCGAATCTTGAATTAAATGCAATTGCAAAATTCCCAAATTTTCGGTTCGAGTTTAACCCAACAGACAGCAGCGACCAGCAAACAATTTTTTATAAGGCTGTCACTGATTTATTGACACTTTTCCTCATGTCAGTGACGACATTCACATTACAGTGCCTGTTTGGATTTAACTGAACCAAAAATTTGGTAATTTTGCCATTACAGTGTAAATGAATAATTCAAGATTCGCTTATTAAAATTTTTTGAAACCTGGCATGAAATTTTTCCATATTGGTTTTTTTAAAAGTTATTTTACATTTTTTCTGTAAAATATACAGGGAAGCCAATAATTAGCCCTTAAAATTTACATGAAATTTCCTGTGTTTTTCTCGGCGACGCGACGCGACGGTGCGATATACGAAAAATTAATGTTTTTTTTATTATAGGCCATGTCGTGGCAGGTGTGGTCGGTCTTAAAATGCCGAGATACTGTCTTTTTGGCGACACAGTTAATACGGCATCTAGAATGGAAAGTTCCGGAGAAGAATCTAAAATTCACATATCACCTGCTACCTACAAATTGTTACAACAGTTAGGAGGCTATATTTGTGAAGATCGAGGCATAGTCAATATTAAGGTGTGTATTTTGGTAATTCAAATTAGTTTTATAAAAATATTTTTTACCACTAATATAAATAATAAAAAACAAAAAGACTTTTTAAATTAAAAAAAAAAGCACCCATATACCTATTATAACATATTTCCAATTTTTAAATTCAGCTGGAAACGTTTTTTGACACTTGTTACTTATCACACCGAAATTACGAAGAAGTTGAAAAATATTTTTGCACAAAATAGCGGGTGTCTGAAAAGAAATGTACGACGTTTTTTAACTTTTTTATTATTTTTTTAAATAGTAAAAATTTAAGACAGGTTTAAAAAATGCTTTTACAGTTTCACGTCAAGTTTTTTGCACTCTAAGTCATAATATTTAAGACATAAATTTATGTTTTCTGCCATTTCTGCTTTAATACATCGGACCTTTCTCGTTTTCTCTTCCAAACAGCTTTAATGAGCTGGATACTCGGATCTTAGAGCGGTCAATCCGGGAGTTGTTTGATTAGTATCGGCCGAGCCAGTTTGGCTGTTGCGTCAGCAAAATATTTATAACTCCGAAAATACTTTGAATTTTGAAAAATCCTGTTGTAAGCAATCCTAAGGTATTTTTAAATAGGTAAACTTTGAGAATATAAAAAAAATAAAAATCGACTTTTTTCAATTTATACACCAATATACCCCCTATTTATTTTTACTTAATTAACTTTTTATTTTAAGGGTAAAGGAGAAATGTATACTTACTGGCTCTTAGGCGAAGATCCAGCTCGTAGGTTGACACGATTAAGACAGGAATTGGTTGGATCTACGTTATTTAGCAGCATAAGTTCAGAAAGTAAGTTTTTTAGCATTAGTAATTTTATCTAATAAAAATCTTTATGCCTTATAAATAACTTGATTTTTACCTATTGATAACTTTTTTTATAAGTACTTGTTTTTGTTACGGCTTATACTTTAAGAACAAATATTATCAATATTTTTCTAAAAGCCTTTATGAAAGCTCAATCAATGCATCCATACCAATCTTTCAGGTGTTAAAGAAAGTTGTTTCAAATTTAAAACTGCAAAAAAACTTATGATTTTCTAAACCCAGTTACGTGTGTATAAGGGGTACTGGCAATACTTTGGGGAAAGGGGCCACCCCACTAAATATATGCCTACATTTTTCTTGGGGAAAGAAACGGTATATGTTCGCATATGTCTCTATTGTCTATATGTATAATTTATTTTTACCTTCATTTTAGGACTATGCGAGACACCGGACCTACTTCAAAGACCAGGAAAATATCTTTTCAATAAAGAATTAATGTTTTTAAATTCACCACAACGATATTCACCTTTTTGTATATCAAGACTGCATCAAAGAGCAAAAAAGGCATATTGTAGTGACGTAAGTAATAAATATAAATATAATATCAATAAAAATTAATTTTTATAAAAATTAAGTAATTAATCAACATGGTTTAAAATATAACCTATAAATTGGTGATTTTGTTTAAGAGAAACACCAAAAAATTAAACTGTAAGAGCCAGTAAATGGCACACCCTTAGTATTTTACCAAAGCTTTATATACAGAGTGTCTCAACTCTATTTATACACAAAATGATTTCGCTCGTGTACGTAATACAAAAATAAAACTAAAATAAAAAAAAATATTTGGATACACTCTTCCTATTGACAGTACCGGCACTAAAAGGACAGCAATACGTCAATTATAACTAGTTTTTAGGTGAAGTAAGTAAATATGTATGTAAAATAAACTAAATACCTGACTTACCTATTAGTAGTTTTTACATGAATTATTTAAAAATAATTGGAACCAAATTATAATTTTCATTCTTCACTTTTAATTGCTAATGAGTATATCAGTATACTGCTGATATCTTAAAAACAAGCAATAATTGACATATACTGTGTTTTACATTTTTGATATAGAATTTAATACAGAGTAAAAATTTGTTAAAATATATGGGGTGTTTCATTTTAAAAAACCTACTTGCCAATGAAAATTATGTTTTGGAGAACTAGTACTGTCAATAGAAAGATTGTATCTAAATAAACATTTTTTTTAATTTAATTGATATCTTGTACTGGGGCAAAGATATTTCGTGTATAAATAGAGTTGGGACACACTGTATTTTACTGAAAGACACCATCATACCTACCTTACATGAGATGGGACGTCACTAAGACGAGCAAAGATAGCTATGACATTGTTTATATAGGGGATCCTGGAACAAATTAGCTTAAAGCTATAACTAGTGGGAAATGCCAGTATTTTGGGTCCTATTTAACATTCTAAAAATCCCATAAAATCCGCGAGATTAAAAGACCTCAAATTCGGTCCGCAATTTTAAACATCGGTACTTTTTTATAATTCACCTTGTATCATCTAAAATAGGACAGATATGCAGATTTTTTAAAAGGTTTAAAAAGTCTGCCATTAAATTACAACCAACTAAATCATTCACCAATATTTTTTCGTCGCTTTAAAATACTCTTCAATATGTTCAAACGGCGAACTAAAATAAACCAAACCAAATAGAATTGTATATTAATTATACTATTTTCTTGGACCTCTGCCTTTTATTTTAGCTGAAAATGAAATTCCAAGAAAGTGGTATTATCGAGAACATAACATTGTCTACCAAAAAAATAACCGTGTATATGTTTGAAACTTAACTAAGGTTGTACTTATTAGTCTATGCCAAAATATATTCTTTAGTGTCTGTTTAAATGCGGCAGACAATGACTCTTCATGAGTAAAAGAATTTCGGACTTCTGTTTATTTTCACTGTTTACACAACATTTTAAACAGTCATATCTTTGTTCGTTTTCAAGTGTAAACTAATACTTATTTCTAAAGCTACTAAGTTTATACCTATAGTATGGTAGACCATCAACCCGTGACAGAGTTGGAAGAGATCAAGCGTGAGTTGTTTACCTAGGACGTTAGCTTTGGGCCCTCTAGAAATGGTTTCTAAATAGTGGTTATCTCCGCATTTGGTTTCATAAAATTATTTTGGTTGTTTTCGGTTAAGGCTGCTTTTTAAATTTGCGCTTTATTTAACGAGGTTTTCTGTGAAAAACCCGTATTTCTGACCACTTTATAATATGTTTTTTGACCAAACGTGGTCAGCAGTTTCAGACTTAGATGTTTCGCCTTTCAGTGTATGATGCTTTTGTTCTATATTTCTTACATTTGCGGAAGTTTTGTTTTTCACCAATGTACGACCCCTCACATTCACTTAGTATCAGGTAGATTCACTCTTTTCCCTGTTTAGATGTTTTAGGTTTTGTTTTTGTCAAGTTGCTCCTAAGAGTTGATCCAGACTTAAAAACCGTTTTGATTTTATATTGTCTGGCTATTCTTCAAATCTTTTCCGGTGTTCCTTTATTATATGAAACCGTTAAGAAAGGAAGAGAGAGAGAGTGTATCTTGCTCAGGTTGTCGCACTACTAACTCCACATTACATTTCTTAATGATTTTTCTTTTCCTCTTATTCTTTATTCCTAAGATACGTTTACATTTAACTTTTTCTATAGGAAACGGTACAACGTGGAGGTAGAAGATATGGATCAACAGTAAGCCAAAGAAGAATACGACCAACAATTCACAATTTTTTACATGATAACCCAAGGTCTGCACCAACAATAACTTTTACAGCGAGCAATGAAGTTTCTTATAAATACTAAAAACTTTTTGTCAATTTGTATAATGTACAGGGTTTAAAATAAAATATATTCTACTGATAAAAGTATCGTTTTCCTTAATTATATTTTTTTGCCTTTATTAGTAATATATCGTCTTTTTATTTACTTTATATTATATACATTAAATTCAGCTTTTCAGCTTTTACAAAATAACGAAAGTTAACTTTTTATTTAGTTTACTTTCAAGGTAAAAAATCAGGGTTACAATTTAAAAAAACTTCACAGCTATTACTTTTTTTGAGACACTCTGTATAAACCAAATTATTTTTGGAACATCCGCGTTTAAAAACAATAAAAATTTTATAAAAAGGTTTTGTCATATCTTGATAAATAACAGAAATATTGGACTTAATCGGACATTTGAGCCACCCTGCAGCCGGACTAAATTTTTGTCTGCCAGGAGGTAGGAACTATCAGAAGTGTCTGCCGACTGGGAAAATATCTTCTAATAGGTACCCAAGTAACATACATAAAATTCAGCTTTTACAAAATAACGAAAAGTTAACTTTTTATTTAGTTAACTTTCAAGGTAGAAAATTTGAGGTTACAATAAAAAAAATAACTTCACAGCTATTACTTTTTTTGAGACACTCTGTATAAACCAAAATATTTTTAGGACATCCGCGTTTAAAAACATTATAAATTTTATAAAAAAGTTTTGTCATATCTTGATAAATAACAGAAATATTGGACTTAATCGGACATTTGAGCCACCCTGCAGCACAGACTAAATTTTTGTCTGCCACGGGTGTAGGAACTATCAGAAGTGTCTGCCGACTGGAGAAACTATCTAATAGGTACCCAAGTAACATACATAAAATTCAGCTTTTACAAAATGACGCAAGTTAAGTTTCAATTTGGTCACTTTGGTACCTGGTACCTGCCAAAGCCACTATGAGTCAAACTTGATATTCTCCCATCGCTTCTACCTATGTTGGAAGAATGCGCTGACAAAGTTTCAGCTTTTACAAAATGACGAAGGTCTGCCGCTCACGGGCTCTTAGACTATTACATACCGAGGTGAAAAGTGTTTTATCACTGTCAAGAAAAAAGGAGAGTTTACAGAGGCACGTAGAGCCGAAGTGAACCATTTTGTAAATGTAATAAAGTAATGAAACTTTTTACTGAGGTTTGTATACTATTTAATTTACAACTTTTTTGAATTCACAAATTTTTTTATTAATCAAACATGTTTTGACCCAACAAAATGATTTTTAATTTATCAAATAATTACCCCACTAGACATTTATCGCGCATCAAGGTGTCATAGAGATGTCTAACATATCAGACATGATGTCAAGTTGGCAAACTTTTAAATTTTTGCGATTATTGCTAGCGTTAACGTTAAAGCTAAATTTTCCTATGTGGGTTAAAAGTAAAAGCCACAAAAGTGACACTTTTCAAACTTTTAAAAAGTCAAAATTGTCAACATGACATATATTCATGGTTGTAAATAAATATCTTTTCGTACTTTTTTTTTAAATCAGCACTGTTTCTCTATTATAATTGAAAGATAAATTTTATTGACTTTAATTTTAGTCCCTCTGCCAATGATGAGATTGTCTATATAATAATAATACTTCTAAAACCTTTTAGGGGTTTAGGACCTCTGTAAGAGCTATGACTTAACATAGCTCACCATGCATTATCATCCAAACTAAACGTGTATCTTAAATTTTAGCTTAATCGGTTGAAGATAAATGCTTTAAAATTGAGTTTCAAGATTCCACCCCATTGCAAGTTAAATTAAAGTTTTTAAAATCATGAAACTACCGCCTGACCTGTGACATGTTTTTCGCAAATGGGAATCGGTAGAAACTGAATAATATACTAATAAAATTTCTGGTGTTGTTACTACCTAATCCTGACCCTGGGTTTTGGCGCCCCTAAAGGATGACGACGATGTTATTTTTAAAATGTATGTACAAATTTAAAAACTTAATTTGATTACATATTTTTTCTTAAATTATCTTACCTTCCAATTTGGCGCCAAATCGGCCACTTTACCGATTTACGCTTGCTCCGGCACTGTATATAGTAATAGATCTGTGATTAATTTAGACATAAAAAATAAAATCAAATTATTCAAAAAATAAAAATTCATCCTATTAAAATTAGATATACCGTTGTACCATGATAACCATGACCCTGACGTAGTTCACAGGTGTTTTATGATAATGTGATTTGGCAGAAATATATTAGTTTCCTTAAAAATAAATATTAATTGGAATTTGAAAGGAAAGAATATCTAAATTTTATACTATTTATAATAAACTCTAAACTTGTTATTGTGTAATTTGTGCCTTCACTTTTTGTTTATATCTAATAAATTAACAAAAATCACTTTCATAAACTTTACTTCACAGAAATGGTATTAATTTTTTAAAAAGAAATCCAATTTTAAATAAGGAATGATATTTTAAAAAGTAATATACCATATACAGAGTGTTTCTAAAAGGTATGTACCAAATTCTACCAAAAATTCCTTGGACCAAAAAACAACGATTTATTGTGATTTACCTTAGTCGAAAAGTTGATCGTTTGCAAGATAGAGGGTGGCGAAATGTTGGTTAATTTTAGTTATTTTTAAATATTTTATTTATTATAATACATTTTTTTAGATTTTTCCGTACGAAAAGGTCTTTAATACTTAGGAATCAAAATATGCTGTGTTTTTCGTAAAATGTATACGAAGCCACCTGCAGTTCTTTTCTTCGGTTCAAAGTGTCATAACTTTTTTTCCCCAGTGTTTTCTAACAACGGTACGAAACCTTAAGGTGTGATTTCTTATGTTAATAGAGACATTTTGCACCTCTTAAAATAACAGACGTTTTTTGGCCTCCTTATGGTTATCGTTATTAATCATAACGATTACGACAGCAATTTTAGAAAGAGATTTTGCAGCCTCTTTTAAGAAATTTATCTTGCGTCTGCGCTTTCGACACATAACCTTATTTTTGCCTGTGGTTCACCGATTTTAAAGTTAACGAAAAATCCGTATTTACTTTTATTCTTCATAAGATATAAATTGATATTTAAATATTTGCAAACACTTCTGTTGATTTCGTTTTTTAAAGTAGATGCAAACAATACAGTATAAGCAAAACCCAGAAAGTAAGGTTAGGTTTGGTAGTAGAATAAAAAGCAAGTGTGCCAGATTGTAACATCTAAATTAATTACTGATTTAGAATATCCGTAAAAGTGCAAGTCCGTTTTAATTTGTTAACACTATTTGATTTTTACTACTGCTATAAATTTTTCGCTAATTAGAGCCTATGTATAAATGATATTTTAATTAATACGGCATGAAAATTTTAACCTTTTAAATAATTGATATTAAAATATCTACAATCCGGCAACCACAGTTTACCAATAACGATAACGATAACGATAAGCTCTTCGGTATTCATCCGTAATTAAAGGAGTCCGGTATGGTTAATAACGATAACGGATCATGTTTGCGTTACTGCGCAGTCTCAGAATAACGTTAACCACAACGGAATTGCAAAATAAGGGGTGCAAAATGTCTCTATTTTAAGAAATAAAGTTCCTATAAACATATGTCCAAAGTTGCTTCCTTACTGAGATACAGGGCGTTAAGAAAAAAAATCAGTTTTTTCTAAATATTTGCTTATTCTGATTTAAATAAAATTTGGCACACTTATTTAAAGTAATAAGGCGCTTATTTAGCTCCACCCACATTGTTATTGGGTGGCGTCTTAGTGGGCACCGCAACTTATATTATTGAGAAAAAAATTTAATTTTTGATTTTTTTATAATTAACTATTTAATATTACAATAATGTTAGCAGAGGGTTTTAAAACTGAAAAAAGTCTTCCATTTTTCTCAAAGAGACCTCTTATAGAATAAATACAAAGAGAGTTTTTATGTTTTTTTATTCTCTCATATTTTTTGCACAAAAAGATTTAATTGATAAATAACGCTATGAGTCACCGTTTTTTAAGATATTGCAGATTAAACATTTTATTCTATACAAAAGTGTTCCCCTGCCTTTATCTAGGCCACCTGGTAGTGTCCAAAAGGTCTATAAAAATACAACCACAAATTCTTTGGGCCAAAATACAATGATTTAATGCAAATTACCTTAGTAAAAAGGTTGCTGGTTTACAAGATACAGGGTGTCAAATTTTCCGTGTATTTTTTTTATAGGGCACTCTGTATCTCGCAGACGATAAACTTTTCAACTAAGGCAAATTTGGTTAAACCGTTGTATTTTGTCCTAAGGAAATTGTGGTGCCAATTTGTACAGGGTGTTTTATTTTGGTTGGTATTATAGGATACAGGCTAAAGGGTAAGAGCTGCAAAAAGACTAAGATCCGTGTCTCATTATCTTTTTTAGTGTTTAATTTAATGGCGCAATCAGATCCACGCTAACTTGATTGGTTTAGAAGATACAGGGTGATTCTCAATCGATTTTTATTATGTCTTATTACTTGGACACCTATGGAGATAGAAAGAAACATCAAATACAAAAGTTTTTATAACTTTTTACGTAAAATTTAGTGGCGTTTATAAAATATTTATAATTTTTTTAATTTTTGAGATATATTACAAACTTACATTTTATTTGAGATGGGACACCCTGTATCTGAGTGTCTCATAATTTTTTTTGTTGCAAACCAAACAATATATTAAACTTTATATTTTGCATTGTTTTATCCACCGAAACTAAGAAAAAAATATTTGGCCATGTATTGTTTTTAATATTCATTTATTTTTTAAAGGGCATGTATGTATATGTCGCAGGCAAATGGTTATGTTATGACTTCATGAAACTAATTTTTACTTAAAAGCCATTTGCCTAGGTAAATGCACTTTTCGTGGTCCTTGTTAGGCAAATAACTGTGACATATTTGATACCATATTAGGCGTACAGTGCATTTTGCAGACTACAGTAAAAAGCAAAAGCACGAGTAATTTGATTGGTTCGGAGCGCTATAGACGGTCATGCAAAACTGTCACATTAGGGCGGTCATGATTAGTTTTGGTTAGTACATTTTTTTATTTGCATTATTATGACATTAAAAAAACTAATCAGAACTAACCCTATCCCCCCAATGTTACAGTTTTGCATGACCGTCTAGTTACGCAAATATTGCTATTTCCACTTGTCTGAAAATTGCTTGGAAAAATAGAATCAAATGCTAATTGACTGGGCAAATACCATTTGCCTAGGCAAATACCATTTAAAAATGAAAATACATTATTTGCCCAGGCAGAAGGCATTTGCCTAGGCATAAGCCATTTGCCTTAAATAACCATTTGCCTGCGATATAATAATATACCCAATTATACAAGAATACAAAAACATTTATTAACCCAAACAGTAACAACCATAGAAAATAGGTTTATTTATAATAGCAATTAAACAATTATCTCAAGTACTTATTTTTTTCACGACACCGTTAAAAAAATGCTGTTTTTTTATTCGGTAACATGAAGTTAAAGTACTTCATTCTAGTACATTACATAAAGTGTTAAAAAAGCAACTTTTTTAACACACTTTGAATTAGTGTCTTGTTCCAACGCCTACTACAATGAACTTAAATATCAATTTATGCAATGTAACAGTAAACGCGACATTAACTGTACCAAACGGTCAAGTTACCTTTGATTTTGTAATTATTTCTTTTAGTTCATGTGTCACTAGTTTTAAAATTTAACAGTTTGCAAATAAATTTATTAGAAATTATTGAAAATTAATAGTAATATTGAATTTGTATGACTAAGAAATTGAAAAGAAATTTATACTGTTTTAGAATCATCTCTACAAAAAGTAAGTATGTACATACAATTTTCTAAAATTAAATAATAAATGCATAGGTATGAAGAAGATAATTGTCTCTTAAAAAATAAGAAAGCTATCATATTTTTGCAATATAATGGCTGTGCTGCAAAAATTAAAATTAATAAGTATTAATAAATAAAACATGTATAAAATGATAGTTTGGGAAATTTTTATACGGTCGTGGAAAAAATATAGTATGTAACACATGCATAAAGTGTTTTTTTTACTCATGGAATTGCCGCACTCGCCTAATGGATCATGCTGTCATACTTTCCATTCATAAAAAAAGTACCACTTTATGGACTTGTTACATAAATTACTATTTTGCGCTGGTGATTAATAACAAGATGTATTCAAATGCATTCCATTTTGTTCGATGCATTTTTAATTCATCTTGCAATCAAACTAATGGCGATATGGATGTAAATATTAGGTACACTTTGAATAATTTGCCTTAGGTTTTTAAAATAAGATACCAGAAGAATACCAAATATTTACATTGGCCACTACTTTGATTACAAGTAGAGGCCAATAATGCATCGAACAAAATAAAATGTATTTTAGCACATCTTGTAACTAATTACCAGCGCAAAAAAATTATTACTGTATTTGAGATAATCGTTTAGTTGCTATTATAAATGAACCCATCTGTGGTTGTTATTGTTTTGGTTAATAAATGTTTAAGTATTCTTGTTAAATTGGGTTTTTATATACATACCTTTAAAAAACATTTGAATATTGATTCAATACATGGCCAACTATTTAAAAAAAAAAAAATTGTCACTTTTTGCTGGGTAAAACAATGCCAAATATTGAGGGTTATATATTGTTGTACTCGCAACAAAAAAATCATTTTTGAGATACTCAGATTTTAAAAAATGCAAGTTTGTGTTATATCTCAAAAATTAAAACATTTATATTTATTTTAGGTGCGCCACTGTATTCTACGTAAAAGTTATAAAACTTTTGTAATTTTAGTTTTTTTCTATTTTTTTCTATATTCATAGGTGTCCGAGTATTAAGGCATAAGAAAAATCGACTAATTTAGAAAATCACTCTGTATCTTCTAAACCAATCAAGTTAGCGTGGATCTGATTGCGCCATTAAATAAAACACTAAAAAGATAACAGGACACGTATCTCTTTTTTGTATCTCTTACCGTTTAGCCTGTATCCTATAATACCAACCAAAAAAATAATAATACCCTGTATAGACCTTTTGGAGAAACCTGGGTGGCCTAAACAAAGCGTAAAGGAACGTGAAGGAATTTTTTAGGTGAAATGAAACGTTTAATCTAAAATATCTCAGAATTGGTGGCTTGTAGCAATATTTCTCAGGTATACCTTTTTGTGCAAAAAATGTGGGAGAATAAAAATTATTCATTAAAATGATGATATGCCAAAGAAAAAAAGTACTTTATTTTATTAAAACACTTTAAACAAAAGCAAAGGACCGTCCCTCTATACTTAACAGCAAAAATTTAAGTAGCTTTTAATGACTTACTAACCTTATACCAAATTTTCTGAAGAAATTTCCAACAATAAATAAGACATTTAAAAATACTAAAATAAAATAAAAATTTTGACACAGATGGTTCTTTTAAATTTTAAACCTTAAATTACATAAAAGTATTTTTTACGAAAAAATATTAACATGTAAACTAAGAATTATATTTCTTTAACGTTGACTACTTTTAAACGTTATTGTATCTTAAACAGTCTCAAGGTAAATATCAAAATTATATGCCAATAGTTAGAATGGTTCTTCTCCCTATTAAAGTGGTTTTAAGCAATTAGTAGTAATATTTTCTTTTTTCAGAACAAATTTAATTACCAAATAGTGGTTGACCAAGAAAAGATATTGGATTTCTTCAATTTAAAGGATATTTACATAATTTGATTAATAAATTAAAATAAAAAATACCTATGTTAAAAGGTTTTATTGTTGATATTGATCAGGCAAATGATTAAACCTTTAGGCGTAGCGTATCTAGAGGAAATATTATAATGGAAATTTTATTAACCCAACGATTTTATTATTTTTCCGATCAATACCCCAGATTAATGAGAAGATTGGTGCGATTCTTATTCTATTAAGTTCATTTAATGCCTTACTATAACAAATCAGAGATAACCAACGATTTTATATCAAGGTAGGTGTGAAAAATATGTATTTTGCCATTTTGTGGGAGCGGCCATTTTGGATTTTATTTTTCTCATAGTGAGCTCCATTTCACTAATCAAGCCCTTTCATTTGATACCTATATTGGGGTAAATGTGGAAAAAATATGTAATCAGCATTTTGTGGCAGAGGCCATCTTGAATATTAATATTTTTATAGTGAGCTATTCTACCAACCAACCAATTAAATAAAGCCCTTTTATTTGATACCAATAGGGAGGTTGTTCTAAAGCAATACGTAATACGCCATTTTTTACATTTTTACATGATTTACAATCATATATAATTGATTGTCATTAAAATTAGGATTGTGTACCAAATTTTAAATCGATTTTTCGTTAAGAAGAGGGTAAAATTCCAATTACTTAATTTAACTCAAATAATAAACACCAAACAAATAAATAAATAAGCAGGTCAAGCTAGGTAAAACCGTTTAAAATATTTTTTTAGAAATTTAGATATCTACAAATAGAAGTTTGATTTCTTTTTACTTAAACAACTACAAAAGGTCCTGATTTGCGTTCTATCTATTGCATTTTTTTTTACTACAACATTCTCATTAATTATTTATAGAAGATAAAAATCAGCTAATTAACGCCTATTGTTTTTAAATTTAACGTTCATATTAAAGGCAGTCTACAATACGTACAGTATGATTATTTAAGATCAAATACCACGGAACAATTCTTTGACTGGCATAATCGACAAGAGAATGCAGACGGCTGATTCTCAAAAAATGTTGAATTTAGCGTTTTCAAGTCAATGTATTTTTTTAACATTATTAAATTTTTTTGATTAATCTTTAGTTTACCTATGTTTTGTTTTATAAAAATATTATAGTCATCCCCAACTTTTTAAGCCTAAATTAAATATACCTAAATATAATATAATAATATTAATAATATTATAAAGATTTTAGAAGGAAATGATGAGGAGAAAAGGACAAAATGAAACAAAATCTTCAAAAGCTTATAAACAATGTTAAGCGATGCGCGATGGTATGAAAACATCGATGTATTGCCATCGATGGTGGGGTATCAAAAACATCGATGTTTTTGAACCTTTCTTATTTCTCCCACTATAAAACTAATTTAAAATTGGGTATACGCCACTGATCTCGATGGATAGCCAATGCTTATAACCTGCGCGAAACAAAAGTTACAATTCATGGGCGAAAAAATGAGTTTGTGCGCAAGCAAATCGAGGGTGAACGCGACTGGGGCCAAACGAACTATCGAGCAGAATCATGTGAATTTATCGCCGTTTTTCCGTTTGAAGGACGTTGAGTCAGTATCGTATTTTAATAAATTCTTAAAAATACAGTTACGCCAAAAACGTCTAATATATGCTATATGTCAATTGTTGCCGTATTTAAGAAAAAAGTATAAAAAGCATTCCCAAATCTTAAAAGGGTGGGGGAAAAACGGGGGTGTTTGCCCCGGGTGAGCGACAAATTGAAACATGGAATGCATAAGATAGTGGCGATTGTAAGAGAGAAAGACCTTTTTCTTTGGTCTTTACTTAATGAGTTATTATACATAGGTATTTCAAAAGCGAGCAATTTTTTTTTGCTCTTCAAATTTTCTCAATAAAAAGGGCGGCATCCAAAAAGTTACTAAAAATCCGGGGCTGATTTAAAGAAATAAAATAAGTAAGTACATTAACTAAATGTATTACATGAGTTTTAACAATGTAACTAAATTATTAAAATGTTATCACCTGATTTGCTACTCCGACAGTTTTTAATAATTAGAACGTAATGGGTATTTTAAAAATATTATAATAGGTATATCGACAAAAGCGTTTACGTTATTTATTGTAGTAACATGGCAAATTTTGTTTCTAAACCTCTTTGTAATATGTTCTGAACTCTAAAAGTGTAATGATATATAAATATCCAATTTTTCTCCAGCTGAATTTTATATTATTAATTTGGTCACTATAATACTTTAATTACCCCTACTTTTTCTGTTGTCACTATAGGTTAGCGGCTAATTTTTTTAAATATTTTTTATGCCATTCCCAGAAGTTGTTAAACGGACATTTTCCAGCTCTGGTATTGCGAAACCACGACATTGTTTTTTGGCCGATTCCTTTTTTTCTCCTTTATCTTGCCTCGACTTAAACCATTCTACAATATAAAACAAAAGTATTGGACGCAGCAATGTGATATATGCTAAATTCTATCTTTAAAATATCAGAAGATAAAATCAGCAATTTTTTAACGCTTTTTTGCAAAGTACTTTATATTGGTGAATGCTGAAGCAAAATTTACCCCTGATTCAAATTCAGAATATAAATAAAAAACATATTTTATATGTCTGAGTCACCATCACTTTTTCATTCTTGAATAAATTGTTAAAGAACTTTAGAACTGAAGAAAAATATTGAAACCCATGATTCGCATGCCATTATCTATTAAACGAAGATTAAAACATACCCAAAGTTTTTTAATGGTTAGGAAAAAATTGTGACTTTTCTTATCACGCATTCGTGTTTAGTCAAAAATACATCACAGAATCTGGGTCAGATACTTTCTTTTACTTTATCAAGTGATATTAAACTCACGATGGTGAATTGTTATTCCTGTCAACGTGACCCAGCTTTTACCTTTTTTCAAAATTAATTTAGCAAATCTTTGTCCTTATTCACTGTTGACGTATCGTGTCCATGATATTTTTTTATCACTACCTAATTTATATCCGTAAAGAAATGTGAAATAATATAAATTATTATATAAATATATAACAAATATTTTTCTTTGCATATTAAGATACTAAGATTTTATGCTTTTTAAATAATTTAATGATTTAAAAAAGATTAAACTCCGGTTTTGAACATTACTTTTAAATGCGAATGTACCAAAAACCCTCCGATGGGACTCGAGTTTGTTAACTGCGTGAGGTAAAAATCTGCCAAAAACAACTAGACACTGTGTATCTAAATGTGAGATTTCTATGGTAAACGCATATACTTTTTATCGATTCAAGTATTTCGACAAAGCTTATAAATAATATTTATTAACCTTTCTTGGGAAAAAAGTATATTATAACTTGGTATTTGGCAAGTAATAGCAAA
>JACEGR010002752.1:0-120395 GCA_014170235.1 Listronotus bonariensis
TATATTACTTTCTTTTCTACCCTGTAAATTATCACCTGTATCATCATGTAATTTTTAAAGTACCGCCAGTTTGTATTAGGTGAAGGTATTGACTTTATATTCTAGAGTTATAAAGTACTTGTCAGGAGCTTTAAAGTAATGTGCCGCAAGACCCCCCTTTGCATTAAACTTTTTTTAAGATGGCGCTCAGCTGCTATCTTAATATTTTCATATGTCAATTTCACTCTAAAATATAGTATTTATGCATTTAGTTCATATCTCAAAGTTTTACTTTTCTAAAATGATCCGTTCCAAAAATAAAAGGGTAGGGGGACATTAAAGAAATGCACTGTATAATAAGACGACCCACATACAGGGTGTCTTCGGAAGTTCTAACCAAATGGGAAATTGTTTAATTATTTAAATAATAAATACACCAGCAACCAGTTATGTATGTCACTATGACACTGTAACAAAACACGCATATTTTAATGTCACCGATTTTTTTAGAATCTAAAAAAACGCTAAAATTTGAAAATATAAACCTAAATAATAGTTAATGTTTAAATTTTTTATTTTTATTCAATTTATCTTAACAACGGTGGCAGACGAGCCACCGAAACGTCAATTTGTAGTTCTCCATGTACTTGTTTTAATTTTTTTTTTTTGGTAGTTTCAAATTTATTTTCTGGTGTGTACCCAAATAACTACCATTAATTAAATGAATCCTCCAAACCAATACAGAACATATCTTCAATTTTTAATTTTTAACTTTACGAAAAAAAGTGCCTTCTCATAAAGAGTCTTGCTTGACTATAAAATAAATTTCTACAGAAATAAGTGTATGTTGGATGTACAAGGTGGCTTGGCTTAAAAAAATTGTTTCAAAATTAATATACAGGGTATTTTCTAACTACAAGACAAAGCTTTAGAGGGTGATTTCTTATGTCATCTTATAAAGAAAAATTTCCTATAAACATATGTCTGGAGTGGCTTCATTTCTGAGATACAGATCATTTAAGTTAAAAAAAAATAACGATATTTTGTAAATACTTTAAATGCACTTTTTAAATGGTTGAAATTTGCAACGTTTATTTGATGTAATAAAGCGTTTGTAAAGCTTTAACTAGATTGACTTTGGGTCCAGTAGTGACTCAGTGGGCACAACAGCCAATATTATTGAGAGAAAAATGTATGTCACTGGCTTTTTATATGGTTTTTACATTTTTTTTTATAAAGAAACTAAAAATACAACTTTTCAGTGTCATAATACATTTCTTTGAATCTGGCTTCGTATTTAACCTAGATAACCCCATATCTTAATTTGGGAACAAGTTTTTTAGGCCACCCTGAACATCCAACATACAAATATTTTTGTGAAAATGTATTTTCTCATCAAGCAGGACTTTTTATAAAGAGGTACGTTTTTTTGTAAACCTAATAATTATAAAGTTTCCCATTTGGTAAGAAGTTCGGAAGTCACGCTTTATAAGCTTTATAGGCGAAACTATATTTCAAACTTTAGTATGTTTTATGGAAAAATGTATGTCAAGCCAATTCAATCTAGGAATATTGCAGAAAAACAACATGCCATAGCCATAATTAATCTGGACATGATTAAAGCATTAAATTTGTCATAAAATTATAAATTATTGGCGGAATATATGTTTTTTTTTAACTTTTTTACAATTTTACAAAAATTTACTTTAATTTTGTGATACAATAAAGTTTATAAAGCTAAAATTTCACAATGATAAAAAAGCAGAAAAAGTACTATACCAAAAAATCACCTTAGTAGGAAAGATGTTGCAAGGCACAAATATTACCAGTAACAAGTAAATTTTAAAGTAAATAAATTGTTAGTCTTTTAGCACCTGGACACAAAATGAAAATAATTGTATGAATCCGAAGTAATGAACCAAAATGTTGTAGTGCAAAAATGTCAACATATTTTAAAGCAATGGTTTTACTTTGGATTTAAAAACATTTTTTTCTGTTTCCAGTAGTAGTAATTTAATTTTTAAACATCTCTTAATACCCAATAACTTGGCTTAGCCCTTAGCATTATCAGGTATAATTAGTGAATGCAACCTCATTCTAGCAATATTAATGCCTTTTTAGCAAGATGCCCTGCAACTCTCTAGACAATTACCAAAAATACTTAAATGGTAAATATTTTTAATCACACAAAGATTATTGATATAATAAAAATACAGGTAATTGTCTTGAAAGTGCTGATCACTAATCTGAAAAAAATTTGTCAGACACACTTTGTTCTTGAGATATCTCATCATTAAAGTTGATAATCGAACCAACATCATTTTCAATGTATTTCCCCTTCTTTTGGCCCACAATTTTCGATTGGAAGCTAAAGTGACACCCCAAAACTTAATTTTCAACTTCTAAACCCCTATGTATTTTATTAAATAATTTGGAAAGGTTCACTTTAAAATTGCGAGTAACCATGTATACATTTCACCACCAAAGCTTACTAAAAATAAAATGGTTAAAAGTAAAGCTTTTACAATTTATTGCAAAAAGTGTAAAATGCAAAGAAAAATGGGGTTTTAAAGGGTAAAAATCAAATATTGTGAGCCACTTTAGCTTCTATATCAAGAATTTTGTGCAAAAGAAGGGGAATTATAGTGAAAATGATGTTAGTTCAATTATTAACTTTGATGATGGATATCTTGAGAACAAAATGTACCTATCTGACTAAAAAAATTTTCAGATTCATGATCAGCGCTCCAAAAAAACCTACATACCAAATTTGGTCCAAATCAGAGTTGCCCCCAGCTTTCTAAAACAATTACCAAAATAAAAATGTGAAAATATATAACATTGAATACACAAATTAGGTATGCAATTTTAAACAATCCTTTCAAGAATGTAACATAAGCACCATAATATAATCTAGTGTACATGCCTCTACAGGCAAACCTAAAAAAGGGCACTAATTTTAGAACCACTTTTTAAAACACATGCTTAATAAGGCAAATATAATTAAAAAAATATGATCTTTTCGTTAGGGCCCAGGGGGTTTAAATAAAAACACTATACACCACAATGAAAATAAGAAAAATACCTGTAGTACATTTTTCTGACGAGTCCTATATGGTAAGGATAATATATCCAGAAAAACACATCAATGTGAAACACAGTACCTCTTAGGCAGAAGATGTTACATTACCATTTACCAAATTATTTCTACAAAAAGGTCACTGGTCAAATTTCTAAACAGACCATCAGATACTTCTGTACTTCAAAGATGGTGTTTTTTTTTAACAGAAGCACAACAATTGTTTATATAAACTCCAAATAACTAATATCAGATAAGTTACCTAAATAAAATATCCCTTAGTGACATTTCATACACGTTGTTCTCTGAATTTGCAATAACAATTTCAAGTAAAGATATTCCAAAACAGCAAAAATTATTCGGCCATTTTACTGGAATGGCGACAAGATAAAGTTTGCTACAAATCTGCCCTCTTGGTACGAGCCATGTCTGTTTGTGTTATAGCAACACCGACGAACCTTGTATAGTAGCGAAGCAACAGTAGGAATGGATTAGATAGAATCGACCGATTGTCGATCGTTTATAAGATAACTCCAAAATGGACAAAAGGGTGATAAACTGACTATATAGAAAGAATTTAAGATATGTAACAGATTCTGCTTTTAAATATAAAATTTAAAAAGTCAAAAACACAATTTTCTGAACGGATCAGCTTTTGGGCCCGTAATAAAATTGACTTCATGATAATAAAACTTTTTATTTGCCCGTTTCCACCAACTTACACTTAGAATAGAGTTACCTACTCTACCTAGCGCCAAGGAAATAAACTTTTTAATAAGGAGCGCTCGATCCCATTTAACCCTGTGTTCACTATATTTTGTCACGTAATCTTTTCCCGTATTATTTATTTACAATCGACTGGAAGCTTTTTCGCGGTTTTGGTGTTATTTTTGCTTTTTAGTCATTGGACTTTTATATATGGTTAGTTTTTACTGTTTATAGTTAAACTGAGAAGATATTAGTACTGTAGCTACAGATAATTTTAAAACCTGTAAACAATTGTCACTGACCTTTGGATATTTTTAAAAGAAATTTACGTTTAAATCGTTATTAAGAAAGATACCATTTTTTAAAATGTTTTTATGCAAGTATTGGTTTATTTTGTCAGATAAAAAATATGGCAAAAAGGTGACGTCACAAAACATAACCAATATTTTCGGACAAATATAAAAAATTGAGCACTCCCATTTAAAAAGTTTATATTCCTTGACCTAGGGCTAAGGATCCCCTAAAAGTTTTTGGAAATGGGCAAAAAACCTTTTTGAGGGGTTCCCTTTTGACGAGTCTACCACGAATATTCATTCCGCCATATATGAGCTCTATTTGGCATAACAAAAGTTACACTATTTTTAAGGTCGTGAAGTTAAGTACATTTTATTAAAACGATAATTATATAGATCAAGAGTGCGTTCATAAATAAAATGTAAAGTAATCCTTGTACTCTGTAATGGAATCAAAATGATATTTGAAATGTATTACATTGTAAAAGCAATTTTTGAACGCTACTCAGGAAATGAAATGTAAATGTCCCTTAAAACCTGGCACGTAACGAAAAATAATTGAAGATGTTTATTTATTTATTTAAAATCTAATATTAATTACAATTTTAATATACCAAAAATCAATTTATAAACAAATCAAAACTTATTAATGCAATAAATTTTTAAAAACCTGTATGTTTGTGTTTGTATAAAAATATTCTTATTTTGAATTTAAAAAAGTTTGTAGGTCTTTGTGGTGGTGGAGAAAATTAATACCTAAATAAAAAGAGCCTAAAAATAAACAAAGTTGTTCTGACAACCATAGGAGCATCAGCAAAATATTTTTGTTTGTTTTTAAAAACTTTTAAATCTAATAATTAGAAAAATTTGGTTTGTTTCCTATTCTTTTAAGAGATAAATATGAAATGCGCAAAATCGGTAAATTGTTACCGCGCTCGTGAACACAGTAAATAATGTAATACAGAGTTACATTCCCAAACTATTTTTGAACGCTGTAAGACAGAAAACAGTGTAATAAATATTACATTTAAGAACGACCTTTGTAACAGAAATGTAAGAAATGCGTACTTTGTAATGATTTACAAACGTAACCCAAGAAACCCAAATATGTAGAAATTTAATTTATTTGTTTATAAATAAAAGCATAAAAGTCTTTTGAAATTTTTGACATTTGTGACATAACTCAGTTAAACGCGTTTGGCATCATCCACTACAATACACTACATTACACTTTACCCCTTGCCAAACAAAACTATGGCAGTGGCGCTTTAACCCAGCCTGTAAATGTCGGAATGGTACGAAAATAGCGTTTTCTTGCAAATTCCACCAGTTCTACCGAGTATTTTGACCGTAGAGATGGTGAAATGTTGGTTTGGAGTAGTGAAAGAAACAGCTGTTTAAACATCAATGATTTTAAAGTTCTTCCTTCTTCTAAAAGAATATTCACAACACTCAAAATAATCATAATTTAAATTAATTTACTTATTTTTCGTTTTTGGGCCGTCTGCGTCTGTGGTTGCTTGAAATACGGAGGGTAGAAGAGTAGAGGGGGTATACCATCTGAATTATTAAAAGGGTCCGTTGAAAGTATGGATGGTGGAGGGGAGGATAACCATCTGAATGTTTTAAAAAGTGTCCGTCGAAAGGAGCAACTTAAGGTGGCGCCACAGTAGCCAGAGGAGATTTTTTAACCAATGAGAATGAATTATTAAAGTGAGATACAAAATGAAAAAGGACAGATAGATACAAAATAAAAAAAGAAAGAAATACCAAAATCTCTCCACTGGCTACTGTGGCGCCATCCCAACTTGCTACATTCCAATGGCCACTTTTTCAACTTGTTCGCCATAAAAGATGGTTATCCTCCCCTCCACCATCCATAGTCGAAAGGAGCAACTTAAGGTGGCGCCACAGTAGCCAGATTAGAGGTTTTAACCAATGAGCATAAATTATTAGAGTGAGATACAAAACCAAAAAGAAAAGAAATACTAAAATCCATCTACAGGCGACTGTGGCGCCACCTTAAGTTGCTCCTTTCGACGGACCCTTTTTAATAATTCAGATGGTATACCCCCTCTACCCTCCATATTTCAAGCAACCACAGACGCGGACGACTTCTTTCCCATGGCCACTTTTTCAACTTGTCCGCCATAAAATATGGTCCTCCCTCCCCACCACCCTCCATAGCTTTAAACTTTGTTTTTTTATTTTAATATGGATAGTGGAGAGGAAATTTTTTTTTTGTAAAATTAATAATAAAGTTTCCCATATGTAGAGAACACGGACACACTGTATATCTCTAAAAGGAGATTTAAAAAAATATGAGCTTGTCATATTATTTCATGTAAATTATAATAGCTTTGTTTGGCATTAAGTTGTCTTTATAACTAGTTTTAAGTTAACTACACTATTTTCAAAGTTGTAAAGTTAGGGACATTTTATTAAAACGATAATTCTGGTCGAAGAAGTCTTTAGATCACTCGTACGAACAAGTATAGAGAACAAAAAACCCAAAGGTAGAAATTTAATTTATTTGTTTATAAATAAAAGCATAAAAGCCTTTTTGAATTTTTGACATTGGTGACATAACTCAGTTAAACGCGTTTGGCATCAAAACTACATCACATTACACTATACTTTACCCCTTGCTAACCAAAACTAATAATAATTTGGAAGATTGCTGACACATTCTGGGACACTGCATAAGTTTAAGGAGACGAGATTTGTATAATTACTAACAGTTAATTAACATAGTTTTTACATCATTTATCATCAGTATGTTTTTTGACTATTTAAATCTTTTGAATTATAAAAGTGTCTATTTGTGTGAACTTTAATTTCACAAAAAATACTTCTTTTAAATTTGCGCTAATCCTAATTATACAGACTGTCCACGGATGGGATTTACAAGGGGTAAAATGAATAAAAAAAAAATTTTTGGAGAAAACGTTATTTTTGAAAAAGATTTTTTATTGTAAATATATACGATTTTCTAAGAAAAAAATGTCGTTTTGTATACAGGGTGCGCATAAACTTAAAAAACATGAAAAATGTCATTTAGAAAATGTATTTAGAATAGTATTTTAAATGACCACATTTGATTCTGGTGTTATCAAAAATGAATTATTTTCAATTTTGAAAATACAGTAAACTAAAAACTGTCACAATTTGCTTTTTAAACACCTGTTCCCGCACAAATTCATAAACAACACAATGTTTCAGCTGTAAACAAATGTGATCAAGGTATTTTTGCTAAATTATGGAGTTAAATAATTTTTTTATTATTATTTTTATCAATTACACAAAGTTTATTCTACCTAAATTAAATTATAACATTATTTCCCTAACACCCTGTATATGAATCTGGGAGATTGGGCACACGTTCTGCAAAACTTGTATATTGGAGTCAGGCTTGTTTAAACATCTATAATTTTGTATTTAAATTTATTCAAAATACAAGATTATCACCTCGATTATCACTCATTAAAGAAAAATACCGTCATGATCATTTTTATTGTTATACCCGTCATGATTATTTTAAGGTCATATAGATTTATTCAGTAGTAAAAGAGCCACAAGCGTCATAAAAATAAGGACGGCAAAGAACTATTGCTGTCTAAACGCGTCGTTTTAATAGTGTGCGAGCAACAAAAAGGGGAATAATTGAAAATGAGACAGAACTGATGACGCCGTGGCATTTTTATCATTGACGTTTAGTCTACCAGTCTTTCGATGTGTAAACTTTTGATACTTATATAAAAGAAATTTTTTTGTTATGATGATCTTGTTTGTGAAATTATAGTATACATTGTGGAAATACAATAGTTGCAAACAGAAACAGGGTAGGTGATGAATGAAATAAAAATTGTGTGGTTGTGCTTAAAAGTATGAAAAAAGCAAATTTGATATCTTGAGATTTTTTTTTAATTACGGTTTTGGCGTAAATAAATAGAAACCAATTTTTAGCGTGGTCAGTTTGTATTCCTAGTTATTTTTTAATTAGATACGAATTTGACTTGCTCTTTATATCCTTTCTCGACATTTGCAATTTTTTGAGGTCCTACTTTCGTTTTTTGCCCCAGGACCCCTGCTGACCTAGCTAGGCCATCGGTAAGGCGCTACCATTGTTATAATGACAATTTTACAGTAAATTTAAATAATGTAACTAGGACTTCAATACAAAATTTGGATGGCAATATAATGGTTAGGGATCTCGAAATTTTGTCAAAACTTTTTAGGCTCATAGAAGAATCATGAGATGATTATAGAAGTCACTTCTAAAAAAAAAAAAAAAAAAATAAAGGTTAAGGAGATGGCTGATAATATAGGTTTCACACTGGATGCCCTGGCATATACATATATGTAAGAATATTGTAGAAATTTAAGAAAAATATTGCATTGACGCGTCCTATGTTTCTGTGGAATAATTATGGGATAAATAAAAACTTATCTATCTAGATAGATAGTTAAGTCGAGAGCATAATTTCTTACAGTATTCCGCCGTCCTAAGAAAATACACCGCATCTGCATTTTATATGTATAATAAAATGGGTACATTTCGGCAACGTTTAACAAGTGCATGCAGCAAATGATAATAATGTTACTTTATGTAAAGTAATCTTCACACAAACTATGTTTCTTTATTTAAAAATGCAATTTTTTTTTCCATTGTTTGCCTAGTAGGGTAAGTAGATACTGGGAAAACAAGCAAATTTATATTTAGAAATACTAGGTAAAACAGCAGATTGATGCTGTATAGTATAGCTTTAGTATTTCCTAAAAATATATATTTGTGGGGTTTTAAATATTGCATTTTTGGTTAAGTACATACATATGTATATAATTTAAGATGTTTAGACCTGATTTTTAAGCTTAACTCAATTTTCATAGTTTTTCGAACATGCAATGTTTTTCCTAAAGATGACAGTATTTTTTCCGGTAATATTTTAGAGGGATTTAAAGAGTTGTATTTCATATGAAATAAAATGAATCATGCCACGGTAAGTTTAGTTTACTGGACTGTGATAAGTGATTCATCTGTATTTGGTCTGTGTTTCTGGGGGTTATACTCATAATATGTTGTGTTGAGATCAGTTCCCGATTAACCCTATAGGCAAATTAAGCGATTGATTAGGGCATCACGTTACTGGGGGCACTAAAGAAAGAAAATAGTATAAACGTCCGTTTTTTTTTGCTCTTCAAAAGTTTTTGGTAAAATAAAGTCCTTTAATTTGTTACTTTTTTCCAATGGTCGTCAAAAAGACAAAGATTTCTTGTCTAGGTGGCACCACAGGGGTTGTGTGCTTAGGGCATCACGAAGTCTTAATCCGGCACTGGTTGAGATGATTTGGTTAAACAGTCCTTTGGTGAGCTGAATCAAGGTTTACAATAGAATTACTTTAAACCTACAGGGGTAAACACGATATCCCCTTTCATAAGTGATTATTAATATTATTAAAATAAAATAATTCAAACATGGTTCTATTCATTACAAGAATATGTGGGGATCCATTCTTGATATAACACATAATGTTATATCTACATAGTATTAAAGAAAACGAAGATGGTGGTGGTTAGGAATATGTATTTAAATATTTGCAAATCACCAAAAAGTTTTGTACTGTCTAATCTTTACATGATTAAAAGTGTTACTTTGACGGGAATTAAACTCTTTATAAACCTGGGAGGCGAATGAAACTGATCTGATTGTTTTATCTTTGGTTTACCAGTTAGGTTTTAATCAAAAATCACATATGTCTTAACCAAAATTTAATTCTAAAATTATGTCTCAATTATTTTATTTAATCAGAAACCTTAAATTTCCACCACAGTACAAAATATAATTTTTTGGTTTCAAAGTGTTGGCATTCTTTAGGTGCCTTGCTTGTGTATACCTCACTCACCTACATGCTCCATATGAAAATTTTTTGGTATTATTACAGTTTAAAAACACAATGTATATTTAATTTTGATGGCTTAGTCTCATCAATTTCTAAGATTTATGGTGGGTTTATAAAAACATTTATCATTTAATTTAACATTTAACATTTAGCATTTAGGATTTAACAAAAGTTTGGCTTATGGTGATTCATGTAGATGTTCATAAAACACATTTAACATTTAGGATTTAACATTTATCATCAGTTGATCAACTTTTATCTTCTTAAATTAAATGCTAAATGAAAATCCGACTGCGCATGTCAGAATGTTTTCTATACTGTCATAATTTGATAATTTTGGTTTTATTATTGTTTTGATCCGCGCTTTTCAGTAAACATCAAATCTACGTGATAAATCTGCCCGTTCAGCCACTTTGTGAAAGATAAAGCTAAAGATTAACTTAAATAAACATCGAAAGACTCTTCCAGTCTCATTTTTTGTGCAATTAATCAAGAAAAAGGACCATGAACAATTTTTTAAGTACAAGAGAATTTCTCTTAATATGTACAATAAACTTTTTCAATTTGTTTGGCCTAAACTCGAAAAGGATCCTAAAGAAATTATTACAATGCGCATGACACATCTCTTTAAAATTTTTATAAACAGTGTCTAAATTACTAAATGCTAAATCTTAAATGTAAAATATTAAATGATAAATGCTAATTTTTTTTATAAACTCACCATTTAGGTTTACAAATGTAATGGGCAAAAAATTGTTAACACAAGTTATATTGTGGTAGTTGGGGTATTAGATTGACCTCAAAATGATGGAATCCTAATTTTCCAACTGTAATGTGCATTAGTAGGTACATCTTTGTTAATTTGATTGGCAAAAAGAAATTAAAATTTCCATTTAGCTAATTTTAATGATTCATGGCATTAGCTTAAGCCATCGATTTGCTAAAACTTCTTGCTCTCTCTACAAAAAATATAGCTATCTTTTAAGTAATAAAGTATGTCTATTTAGGTATGTATTGAAGTACTTACGTTTGATGGTCTGATATAAATCTCTGATTTTCTGATGTATAGGATGTGATCTGACCCGCAGTAGTTCAAGAGCTCTTGATTGAAGTTCTGTCTTCCTTCCGGATTTGTTTCGTCCAGCAAAACCCAATAACATCTGCAGCTCAGACACCCGAAAACTTAATAGCATATTCTAAAAATGAAGAGGTTTTATTTATGTAATTTAATGCCTTCGTTGACTCTCGACGACAAATATATAAAAAATGTATCTTTAGTTCTTTACATTGCAATATAAATTGTATTTACCCGCAACTCCTCTGTGTTTTTCAGACATTTCCTGGTTATCATGAACTATTCTTTTAAAATTTAAAATTTGTTAACACACATAAGTACGAAAACACCAGCTTTTTAAAATTTTTAATGGTATTGTTTATAAAACCACAATCTACAGTTGTTTTATCCGGGCGGGAATATGCAATTATTTCAGATTATTTTCTATCATTCGTTTTTTACTCGTATTGTTGTTACGCTGTACTCATACAGCAGCTTCTTCCTCCTCGATTTATAAGCAAAATGGCTTAAAGCCCAAAAACACGGAATCAAAACTTAAGATTGATTTACAATTTTAGGTTAAAAATGACCATTAGCAAATTTTTCATTTGTCATCAAAATTGACGGTTAAAAACTTACTGGGGATACTTTCCGATATTTCGGTTTAAAACGCTACTTGTAAACCGGGCTTAAATGAAATCATTCTTCTTTTATTATATTTTGGGATTTATTTCAGTAGCAACAGTAAACTGAGAATATTACTGGATTATTAAAAAAAAATAAAAGAAGACTTAAATTTTTTACACTATAACCTTAATTAAACAATAACAAAAACATTATTTTTTAAAAAATGATACACGAATTGCTTTTTAATTTATGGAACAATCCCGGAAATGTAGTGGATACAGAGGATAGCGACGTAAGTCATAATTAAGAATTTAATTAATAGGTAGATATGTTATGATCTTATTTAAGAACAAGTTTTTGTAGTTTAAATTATTTATCAGCCAAAACCGTTTGGCTATTCGTTTCATACAGGGCCGTTCCTAGGGTATCTGGCGCCGCTGTGGTGCAAAAATTGTTTGCCGCCCTTGGAACAAAAATCTATTTGGGGTTTAAAAAAAGTTGAAGAGCAAAAAAAACGTTCCTCACCTCAATTTCTTAAAATTTTCTACATAATATTCTTTTACTCTTCTTCCCCTATTTTGTCCCCACTTCTCAATTGCTCTCTTTTCCGATTTTTAATACCGTTCAATACTTTTCAGTACAATTTATTTTTTACCTATACTTGATAACATGGGTGCAATTTTTCGATCTAAATATTTTTATCAAAATATGTATCTATCATCGGTTATTAACAATAAAAAAACTACATGCAACTGTAATAATACACTGTGTTGGCAACAATTCTCCAATTCCCTTAGCAGCTTTATAAGTTTTACAAGAATTTATTAAAAATTAAAATACTGATGGATCAAAAAGAATAAATTTTTTTATAAATATGCAAGGGCCATGGGCGCCGGTAGGGGTCCTAGGGAGTGCACTTTCACCCCCTGGCTTTTGAAAATATATGAAAAGTAGTAAGTTTTTGCAAAAAGTATTGATTTTAGGTATTTTAAGATGTTTTGCACCCCCTGGATATTGGGAAAGGAGCAAAGGAGAGGTAAAATCTAGTCATCTTGCGTGTCAAAAGACCTTTTTTTCCCTTTAAAATTTTTTTCAACTTTTCATTTTCATATAATTTTATTAATACTATTTTTATTTAGTGATATTCACCTAAATTATTATTTACTCGATTATTTAACAATTTTATTTTATTTTACAGCTTTGTTTATATGAACATTATTTGTGAATAATAGGGCATTAAAAAATAAATCTGGTTAATTTTTATAAAATGTTGTGGACTTAACAAGTATAATTTTAAATATAGAAAAGGTATTTCTTTATTAATTTTTACTTTTTATATTAAATTTGACCTAAAAAAGTTATGTTTTATTTAGATTCTAAGGTGTAAGTTTTTACATGGGCGCCGGGAGGATGCATTTTGGATAGTGACAGGTATGATGTATGAAAAAGTAGTTTTCTTAGGTAGAAATGTGTTTTTATTTGGTCTTCAGAAGATTTTGCACCCGCTGGCTATTTTATGTGAGCGGCACAGTATAAGAATAGAAGTAAATATGCAATTAAAAAGTACCTTTTTGAAACTTAAGACTTTTTTTGGTGTTCAACATTTTGTGAGGTCTGTTTATTGAAATAGAGTGATAGAGTGAGGAAAGATCGTTTTATTAGGTAAAGACTTTTTTTGCTCTTCAATTTTTTTTTTTTACACCCCCTGGAAGTCATCCTGCTGGCGTCCATGTGTTTCTAGAAGTTATGAACCTGCTGTAAATATATTATTGTTTGCATAAATAATCTAACAGTTTTGTTTTTAGTGGACCCATTTATTTGAATTGCCACAATTCTTACATCCTGGTGAAGAAAAATTACTGCAAATGATTATTCGAATTGGTGTAGATTATCATAAAATAAACCTATTTACAAATGAAGTGTTGAACCAAAACTTTAATACTACAAAAGGTGTGTAAACAATTTATATTTAATAAACAAACATTTTATTATAGATTAGGTGACCTGGTTTCTATTTCTACTAACAGTTTTCAGTGGTTCAGAAAATAAACAATTCTTTTTTAATTAAAAAAACAGAATCACAGGTTTTTACTATACAGGATTTTTCAGTTCAGTACAAATATTTTCAGGACATATTTTTGAGCTCAAAATAAGTTATTTATTTAAGTGCAATTTTTCTAACAACCATTAGTTGTATCACAAAACTCCAATACGAAAATATTTATATTTTGCATTTTGTCGATTTGTTGGTGTAGCTTATTTAAAAAAAAATAGCATGAAATGAAATTTTGGTCATCAACTGTATTCAACTCGTTATTTACGCCCGTCAGGCCTCCCCTAAAATTGGGAGAAACCTTTTGATGACAAACAATAAATACACTGCCTACAGTGACAGTGGTGTGTAAATGTTTGTTAGATTTGATGGAAAAATGTTGCCATGGTTCAAAATAAAAGATTTATAGAAAAAGAGGACTCACTATTGTGACGTTAGATTTTTGAAAAATATAAGGGCTACTTTACGTCACTGGGCAAATGTGCCATATGGAACTATCTTCTTGGGACAATGAGTTCGGTGGACCATCAAAACTAACCTTTGCATTTTTTAAAACCCAACTTAACTTATTTAATTAACTAAATTTAGTACGGGCATATCCCTAGGGATAGCCCGTACGGGGCGAAACTTTAACTTTAAGCTTGACTTTACTAACTACTTCTTCTCTGATAAACAATCTCCTTTAATTTCTTTCTCTCTTCTTTAAATATCAAATTTTCCAGTATTTGTTTTGCATTTCTAGGCGACTCAGCTTGTTTAATGTTTTTGTTTTATTATTATAAGAGTAACCTAGAAAATTGTTTGATTTATACTTTTTAAACCTTGACACCTCACGTATTGTTTTATGTCCCAAATTTCCCAATGTTAAGTAACCCAATTAAAATTTAAATTTCCCAAAAATGTATATTTTTAAAATTCCCAAAATGTATACTTTTTTATACTAGGTGTTCACATATGCCCTTCCCTGAAAGCGTTGGACCCACAACGCTATTAGAAATCAGACAAATTTACTTTAAACCTTTAAAAAAAAATTAGCAATATTATCGAAAAACGATAGTTCCATATAGCTTACAAATATTTAAAACCTAACATTATGTTACTTATTATATAAATTATATTTATCGTAAATAATCTTAACGTTTTATAAAAAAAATTTCCAATTAATTTTTTTTTCAAAAAAATGCACGAAAAATGTAAAAATAGTTTTTTTTCTAAAAAATAATTCATTTAGGTTATATTTAACATTATGACTCTTTTTTTTTTTTTTTTGAAATTTTAAAAAATTCTTCCGGATAAATTATCTAAAATAATTATTTAAAAGTTCTAGAGATGTTTTTGCTAAAATAATTAGTTCAAATAAGATTTTAGCTTAATTGTTAAAAACCTTTTTAACTTCTTTAAGTAGGTACTTTAAATAAATATAGTTTTAACGGTAAGATTATTTTTTAGACAAAAAATGACCTAATTATTGTTACTCATAAATTGTAATTTTTTTATTAATATTTAAGTTTACTAGATATTTATGTACTACACAAACAGCTAAATAAGCAAAAAAAGTTTGTGTTATTTAAAACTGACCAGTCCTGTAACAATAAAAGTGAACTTGGCCTTGTCTCGTCAGCAAAACGTTGAACCATTAAAAAGTAATTCAATGATTTATTTAATATACCAGTGGGAAAGAAAATAATTAACTATGTTTTACATGTACTATTAATTAGGTGATTTTGGCCTATTTTATCTTTTGCTCTTTTTTAAATTTATTGGACATTGAATTTTGAAACACCCTGTATATTTATTTTTGTTACTGGCCCTTTTTTGTGAAATTGATATCATATGACAATATAATAATTGCCCTTTTTGATGTTACACCATCGAGAGAAGTTGTAGCATATGATTTAAGTTCAAATGAAAACTCTAGTAAATAATTTTGTTGTTAAATAGGTTTTATTTATAAATGCCAATACCAACATCATTCCATTTAATTTTTTTGATGCTCTTAACGTCCAAAAAGCAACCTCTAATGGGTAAAATATAAATAAAGAGCACAAACTTTAGGATTTCTTGAAAATTTCATCAAGAAATCCTAACATTGACATATCATTTCTTTTCTTGTCTTGAAATTGGAACTATAGTGCTTGTCTTGAAATCAAGACAAGACTAAGATGATCCAGCATAAAATTTAAATATGTTGGTTATAGTTAAAAGTGGGTGGCAAAATATAAATGAAAACCCTGTACATTTAAATTCTTGAACTTACACTATGCGCGAAACTTTTTGGCCTGTTGAAATTCCCAGTTTGAAAGGAAAAGTGACCCTTTAGGGGACGTAAAATCCTGTTTAAGACGTAGCAATCAATCACAACAGTGGAATTTGTATGTACTTTTAAATCCTGTAGCTTCCATTGTGCTTGACAGGTTTATGCCCAAATGCCCCTAAGGGGTCATCCCAGTCCCAAACTGGTAATTTCAATGGGCCAAAAACTTCTCGCACATAGTGTAAGTTCAAGAATTCCAATGTACAAGGTTTTCATTTTATTTTCCACCCACTTTTAACTATAACTTAGAAAGATAGAAAAAAACGTGCTTTATAAAAGTTTTATGCTTTCATGTCATGTCATGTCATCTACTATCTTTTGAGCATAAAAAGAAATAAATTGACATCAAAAACTCAAGAAAAAATAGAACACATGTATGTTATGTCACTATTGAAAATGTCTTTTGAACTGCTTTACAAAAATACCACATTTGATATATCTATCTTTATAAATTTTCGAAATATAATCACTTAAAACTAAAAATAGTAGATTTATTATCCATTATACCTACCTACGGCACTAACCTGAGACTGTAAATTGTAATGGATTTTATGTCCGGATTTAAATGGACATATTTTCGAAACTTTTAAAGATAGATGTACATATGAGATGTGGTATTTTTGTAAAGCTATTTAAAAGATCTTTTTGATATAATATACAAGTCGTCCCATTTAAAAAAGTTTTCCTCCTCATTTTTCTTGAGTTTTTGTACAGGACGTTTTTTTCTATCCTTCTTGGTTATATAGTTGAAAGTTGGTGGCAAAATATTAATGAAAATCCTGTAGATAAAACTATCACTGTTGTGATTGCTAAGTCTAAAGCACGATTTTCCGGACCTTTTATGGTTCCAAACAGGAAATTTCAGTTAGTCGTAGACCTTCCGAGCACAAATCCGGCTTTGGCATCAGAATGCACCCATATTCCGGAAACCGTATTTCAGGGCTTATAGAGGCCATTTTCGGCCCGTGGGGCCAATTCTAGACGTGTAGGGCCATTTCTGATATCGGGATTGGAATCAGTGTCGAAAAATACATGGAAATGCATGTGTGATTCTTGTGTATGAACTTTATTTTTTTTTAGGCTGTGTTATATACAGGGTGTAATTTAATTGATAGCTTAAAATACAGGGTATGATTTCTTATCTTATTTTAGAAAAAAAGTTCATTTGAGCATATGTCCTAAACGTCTTCACTTTTAAGATACAAGGTGTTAAATTTTCAAAAAAAAAAAAATCGAAAAACTTATTTTGGTAAAAACTGTTATACTGTATATAAACCTTATTTAAATAAGTTTTTATTATTTTTGTTACATAATTGCTTATTAAAGATTATAAAACCTAATTTTTAAAAGAAAAGATTCAGCAATGCTTCTTTTATGGTCTAAAAATAAGCAATTAAGTGAATTTTATGTTTTTTCTTCTAAACTAAACAAGATACGGAAAAAAAGTTTTCCATAAAAGCAGTTTTTTTGCTTAATTTAAAGAAATCTAAAAAATTACACACATTTACACAGTCAGTGACGTACCGTTTAATTGTTGGAAATATTCCTTCAGTTGCCTTTCGAGACGCCACTGGACTTATTAAATGTAATTAGGTTTGTGATAAATTGCCCCCTTAATGTCATTAACAATATTGCCAAATTACAACAAAATTGGCTAAGGAATAGTTAGGATATTTAAAAATATATATATATATTTTTTTGAAATTTTAACACTCTGTATCTCAAAAGTTAAGAGGTTAAGGACTTATGTTTATATGAACTTTTCTTCCTAAAATAAGCTAAGAAATCATACCCTGTATTTTTAGCCATAAATTAAATTTCACCCTGTATGTCTTTTCTTAAGATTTTCACTTTTTAACGGCATGATTATTTAACTTTATTTCCGAGATGATATTTTTTAGCTGACGCTCTTTCAGAAGAACAAACATCAAAAATTCAAAGCGGACTGTATCTTAAAGCATTTTGTAATGGCGTTCGGCAAGTTCTTGAAGATTACCGTAAGGAAATTATAAGACTGGAAGACACTTTTTTGGAATATCCTCAGCTGTCTTTGACATATGTGTTAAGTGCTATAGATAAATACCGTGGACTGTTTGGCGTTCTAAAGTCCATGATCAACAAAATTCAAGTGGAGAACTTGCACGGTTGTTTGCTAATGAGTGGATTACATAAATACATCAGCTGTGGTGTGGATCAAATTGAACAAGCTGCAAATGTGTAAGTTTTCAAATATTTTAGGTGCCAAACGGTCAGCAGTGAATTAAATTTATGGAATGTTATGAAATTATCAAAATTTTCTACAGGTTGTCCCACCACGACCTGCAGCTGTCGATTTCTCGAAAAGTAGGCTTTTTAATATTTTTAAAATTTGGCAACATTGTAAAGTCAGGGCTAAAATATTTTTACAGTTCTGGCACTTCCGGGTATACCGGGAGCTAATGTCAATGATCTTACTTTACATTCCGTATATTAGGTATTTATTTTTTTGTATTTGCGTTAAATTCTAATCATACTAGTTTTTGAACTACAGGGTGTTAAAATAATATATTTTTTAATATCTTTTATACCAATTTACTTATTAAAAAAAAATGTTTACCAGTATCATCCATGAGGGGTTTGGGGTAAATATACTTCTTTTAAGAAAAAATGGTATGCCATTGCATCTTCTTAAAATAAAAATAAACCTATAAAAAATCTTCTACAAAGAAAAATATTACCTTTGGGCAGTACGGTAGACTTGTTTAATTATTTAATAATTGTATTTTTTCTACGACTGTTAAAAAAATATATACATTATTAACCTGATTTTAAACAGGTAATATGGCTCATTACCCACCCTTATTACCCACATTCATTACCCATGGCCGTCGTAACGTGCTTTAAATGTGCATATATACGATAATTTGTATATTTTGTTTTCTAAATATGACTCTTCAGCCAAGGTCACTATTTTTTAGTTGCATATGAATATGAAAATATTTTTTAATTGGTACGTAAAAATAACTAATAATAATATCAATCATATTCAATAAAAAATTCGCACAAGCTATAATGTCGCGTATTCATATCTATTTATGTTTTTTTTAATTGTTTTCCAGTGATATATTAATAGTCGTAGAAATTGTATAGTATGCAACTCGCAGGGAATACTCAATTTCCTCTCGTATGACTTACAGCACTCGTGTGCTGCTCGTGGTGCAAAATCATACTTGTGGAACAAGAGTAACATTCCGTCTCAACCCATAATATACTATGATTTCTTACCTTGTAATATATATTACTCCTAAATTGTGCTAACCTTTTTATAGTTTTTCTATCTGCATTGTGTTAATCTTTTGTAACTAAAGAAATCTGATTAATAGGTAAACAAATAAAACTTTATAACATAAAAAAAATCTAACTTGTTTTTTAAAACCCATTCAGAATATTATACTTTATTATTTCTTAATTTTAGTATTATTAAATCAATAAACACCGTGTTTTACCAACACCTTTGTAACTGGATAGTCTGTGGCGATTTGGTTGATCCCTATAACGAATTTTTCATTTGCGATGGTAAAGTGGCAGATGAAAATTTTTTGTATCCAGAACAGTTAGCCGAAAGTAATACATCCGCATATTCCATGGTAAGCAAAACATATTTAGGTATACAGCAGGGTTCGCAGATATATATCAATTAATATACCGGTATGGAATCCAAACCGTCGATCTTAGGCAAATCATGCACTGAATCCCTTCCACCAATTTGCTATGTGCTCTAAAAGTCACCGATGCAACGAGCTGGCATATTCCAACAAAACGAAATAAAGGGCTCCTCGCTTAGGCAAGGCGCGCACTGAAATGGTAAGCAAGTGATGTGGTGGCCAGGTGGTGAGTCAATGTCAAAAGCAATCTTTAAAAGCTACATAAATAAATACAGAAACGAGCATTGAATTAAAGTGTTGGTGGAATGGTGTTTGGCAAGTGTGTGACGTCATTTAGGTACTACTAGTCTCCAAATTGTTTAAGTTTTGGGAGCTTTGGAGGTTATACCTGCCACTTGCTCACCACCTCACTGCCATTTCACTCGCTTGCCACTTCAGTGCGCGCCTTGCCTTACACCGCTTCCGTCTTTTGTCGGACGGCGACGCGATCCCACCTCGAATATTTTCTATGCTTTTAATCTCCCTATGGTCTGCCAGTTGGTTTCCACACCTGTGATATCATGATATACAGGGTCTCCCAACTCTATTTATACATGAAATAACTTTGTCCCTGTAGAAGATACAAAAATAAAAAAAGTAAAATACACTCTTTTTACTGACAGTACTAGTTATCATACCACGTCTCAAAAACATAATTTGTATCGTCAAAGTGGGTTTTAATAAAACACTCTATATGTATATTAAAAAAATTATTTTGTATTAAATTCTACATCAAAAATGTATAACATACTATACGTCAATTAATATTGCTGGTTTTGAGATATCAGCGGTATTCTAGTATAATAATAATTAACGATTAAAAGTGAAGAAAGAAAATAATATTTTGGTTTTAATTATGACAAAGGATATATAACCTTCCATTGTAAGAACTACTTAAATGTGGGTATGTTAGCAATTTAGACACATATTTAGTTAATTCCACTAAAAAACCAGCAATACGTCAATTATGACTGGTTTTTAGGTTAAGTAAGTAAAAATGTATCCAAAAAAAAAATTGCTGACTTCAATGACCTATCCTTTACAGGCTGACTTTTTTCACCCTTTCGGGGTCATCCCACCCAGGTCCGACGACCGCCCCCTAGGTGGTGCACTGCAGCCTGAAGGCTTATTGTACCTTGACCCCTACTCCTTCTCATTCACACACCATTCATTCCATAACTTGATGTGTTGCTCGGTCCGCATCCCCGAGCAGAGAACACCAGTGCCGCAGCCCGAAACACCGCTGTCGCCGGACACCCATCCAAATTATGGGCGCGCATTTCACTGCTTAACCCGGTGATCGACGCCCGCCGATACAACCGAAGCCGCCACAAGCGCGCCTTACAGGCTGACTTACTTATTAGATTAGTTGTTCATACAATGGAAAGTAACTAATTAATTACATGGTATTATATTATTTGTCACTCTGCCAATGACAAAATCATTTTAAAAATAATTAAATCCAAAATATGATTTTCTTTCTCCACTTTTAATTGTAAATCAGTATAATAGGATACTGTTGGTATCTCAAAAACCAGCAATAATTGACGTATAGTGTGTTATATATTGTTGATGTAGAATTTATTACAGATTTAAAATTTGTTAAAATATAAAAGGTGTTTCATATTAAAAAAACCTACTTAACAATAAATAGTCCGTTTTTGAGGCACCTTGATATTAACTGGTACTGTCAATAAAAAGAGTGTATTTAAATAAACATTTTTTGTTTTAAGTTTATAATTCTATCTTGTACAGGGGAAAAGTTATTTCGTGTATAAATAGAGTTTGGACACCCTGTATATCACTATATACAGTGTGTCTAGTCTACGTAAGTTGGCGTCATATGGGAAACTTTTTTATTAATAATTTTACGAAAAAAAAGGTATTCTTTATAAAGTGTTCTGCATGGTCCAAAACCTAAAATACAATCAGATATCCAAATTGTGTCAGTCAAATACAAGGTTTGGCCAAAAATGTAATTTTTACTTAAAGAATAAAGTACCTGTATTTTTGCTAATCCTCGCTTGAATTCTTATAAAGAAAAGAAGTTTAAATTTAAAAATTACTTCTAAATATGCAAAAATAAAAAATAAAAAATTTGTTTGTTTCCAAAAAAATTTTGTTTCTTTGATTTTTTTATGGGAAAATCGACAAAAATTTAAATTTATACATTATACCCCATCCTCGAGCTCTTTTTGGAGAAAAAAATTTATGGTAAAACAGATCATCGCTATCGCGAAGCGTTTCAGAGGACTACAGGGTGATTCTCGATTTTTTCACTTTTTGAAAAGGTCCTGTAGCTTTGTTGTTCATTACAGATATGAGAAAACTAATTGCACATTATACAGACACTTTTTTTCCGTAGAATCCAGTGGCGTAGCCAAAAATTTCTTGAGCTGTCATTTTTGACATATGACCCAAACATGTTTTTTTTTTTATTAGGGACACCCTATAAATGATTAGGTAATTAAATTGCTTGTTTTTTTCTGATTAAAATAATATATCATAGTAGGTGGTTTAATACATTTTTACGTCAAATATTGGAAAAATTATGATTTTAGAAGACGCATTGCGGCTTCTATCTGTTTTTAAATTGTTTTATATTTTTGTTTTAAAAAGGAATCTGTCATCCCTTAGCTCAGGAGACATTTCCGTAGAAAAAACAAAAAATTAGTTTACAACAACAATAATAAACAAGTTATATTAATTAAACTTAAAAATTTATCAAGTTTTTTTAATTTTTGATTTTTTTATTTTTTTATTTTTATGAATTCTCCATGTCAACTTTACCAATAGAGCAAAAAAAACAAAAAAGAAATTTAAAGTCAAAAAAAAATCGAGAAATTTTTACACACCCTGTATAACCTCGTGTATAACTTTGATTTTTATTTTTATACAACATTATCATACTAATACAGTACCAAAATTTTTTTGCTTCAAATTCATAAATAAGGACGCTATGAATTTTTAAATTTAAACATAATATTAATTATTTTTAATTGTTTGGGACACACTGCATCGTTTATATATATATATATAATAATAATCTTCCTTATCATATATATTATCCACCATAATTTCCCATATTCACTTATATAAAATTGTAGGAAATTTTTAAAGTGGTAAGGAACATTTTGACTTGAGGCGTTGGTATCATTTCATGCATAATGGGTCATTTTCACCATCACTTATCAAATGTACCGTACCATCCTTATGACGATAATGACAGAAATTTCAAATTTAATACAAAAACACCTTAATTCTTTTGATACAATGCGTATCACGACATGCAGTAATAATCTTCTTGCATATGCATTATCAGTAATTTCTACCTATATCACTTATGGTAGTGGTAGTCAACTCTGAATTCTTAAAATAACATGCTCTTTAAAGCCAGTACTGTTTCCACATACTCTGACAGCTCAAAACTTTATTGGCTACGTCACTGTGATATACTATTTCGATCGCAAACAAGCGTCTTTAATTACCTGGCCCCACTATAGTATTCAAAAAACATCGTATTGCGCTATATGTCAACACAAGCTCAGCAGGCCACACTGGATACTTACGGAAAGCGTCGTTATAATGCGGCTCAGTTTCATCAACAAGCTGGCTAGGCCTTCTGAGAATGAGAATTCTTCCCGCATTCGAAATATCAGACTAAATTCAGAAGAGATATTTGGGAAGGAAAGGATATTGAATATTATACTAAGATCCAGGCTCTTGGTGATCAAAGTTTCAATGGAGTGGAGTTTAGAAAGACAATTGAAGAATGTAGGATCAAATTAACAAAAGTAAATTATTGCTTTTTTGAATTTAGAAATATACTAACCCATACTTGCATTGTCGATTAGCTTTTTATCTTTAACCTATTAAAATTTAGAACTTGCTTTACTATAGCCGGTAGCAGGTAACTTAACTTATGCATTAATAAAGATAAAATTATTAAATGTGTGTTGGTTTGCTATGTTTTAATTGTAAAATCTTAATATTGCTCTTATAAGAAAACTATCCCAGGTGTCCTTTTGCCGGACATTAAACACTCACAAGGGTTGAAATGCACCCCTGAAATCCACCCTTAAATTGTTTATGTTTTCAAATATCTTAAGAACGAATTAAGATAAATTTATGAAATTAAAACCAAAATTTTATTTATCAAAAATTCTATCTCAGCCTCTATTTATTTTTGTCAAAATATTTTCAAAAAAAAATTAAGGGTGAGTTTTAGGGTACATTTCACCCTTTAAAAGTGTTTAATGCAGATAAAATTAATACTTGTCTTATTTATTGATGTACTAGACCATATTGCAGTTTTATCAAAATCGTCGAGGGGCTTGTCAATTTTTTTTCTTTTTTGAATATCAAATTTCCTGTAAGAACAAGCTTCTTTAAAATAGGAGGATGTAATAAGGGTTAAACGATCTTTAGAATGATATATCAATTAAAAGGTGCTATTCACCCTTAGATTTTAGGGGTTAATTACACCCTCGTGAGAAGGGATTAATTGATATCTCATTTTAAAGATCGTTTAATCCTTATCATATTCTTCTAATTTAATGTAGCTTGCTCTTAAAGGTAATTTAATATTATACATTAAAAAAGAATAATTAAATTTTTGACAAGCTGTGATATCAATGAAAATAATAGCAATTAATTCGAGACTTATCATTTGTAATCAGGGTCAAGAGACCTTCAAAATAAGTTTCACCCCTCTTTTTATTTGAGAATTAAAGGGTGAGTCTTGCCCCTGCTAGAGGGTTGGAGTTCAGAGGGTGAAAGTGGCAAAAAAATGTTTTCCACCCAAAAGCAAAATTTGACATGTCCGAGCATTTTTCCGTAAATGACCTCGAGTGCCCAAAATTAGCTCTGTTTCGATTTCAATTGGCAACCCTGTATATTAGTATTTTGCAAAACTAATATCCATATCAATTTTTTTTTAACAAGGAATAACACTATTTTAATAACTTGTGATTCTTTTAGTATCTTTGGTCTATAATGTTAGAAGAAGGAAACCTGATACAACACTTAAAGCTAATTAGGGACTATTATGCTCTTGGCAGGGGAGAACTTTTTCAACAATTCCTTACAGTATCCGATACCAACCTTAGAGATGTACCATCCGAGTCACTGTTACAGCATATTAATTTTATTTTCCATGAAACGTCACGAAAAATTTATGGTGAAAATGATAAAACTTACTTGAGGTTTGAATTGACGTCACCTAATGGAGAAATTTCTAGTAAGTTACCGTAAACTTTTTCATTATTAACTTTGGGAAAAAGAGGTTCCTCTTCTAAAAAAGACCTGCTTGGTGAGAAAATAACTGTTTCTCCGATCGGACTGAAATCTACATATTTCCAATACGTTTTCTTACCTCTAAAATGTATATTCCTGTAGGTAGAAAGCGTTGCTAGGCAATTTACTTTTCCGGCCATGGTCGAAAATATTTTTTCCGGGTGCTTACCTTTTCCTATGCTTTCTATACAGCGATTCTTCTGTATACTCCTCTCAAAAATATTAATTTTAGGAAAAAAAGTTTAAATTAAAAGTTGTAGAAAATTTATCGATTTAAAGGTTTGATTATAGGCAATTTATTATTTAAACAATTATTAGAATAGATGTCAGTAAAAAGTCAATAAACACAGTTAAACACCCTGTTTATTTTTACAAATTTAGACTCATTACGTTCTACAAAAACAGACAACCGACAGCTATGTGTAAACCAAAAGTTTGACCTCTTCATGAATAAATTGGTCAGCGCTCAACCATGCATTCCCTTACAAAAACGTATTATGTAAGACTGATAACACCCCCAGAAATAGTTTGGTTTAACGACGAAACTAAAAACCATGAGGAATCAACTTAGATTTCTGGATGAATACTGCAGCTGCCATAAAACCCAAGCAAACATTAACGTCCGCAACGAATATCGAAGGAACTACCGTGAGGCTATAAAAAGGGCTAAGATATCAGCTACTTCAAACGCCATTAGATCTGCAAACCATTCAATAAAGTTTATGTGGGATATAATTAACTCATATACTCATAAGAAGGATACTAAACCAACATGTAATATCTCTCCAGAAGAATTTAATGACTACTTTGTAAATGTTGCCAGTAAGGTACTGGACGAGCTTCCACCTGCTACTAAGGACCCACTGGAATATGTTAGAACTTTGGAAGAACAGCCGGACCATTTTATTTTCAATGAGGTCTCATATAACAATGTACGCGATGTCATTAGAACGCTAAAGAACTCGAAGTCCCGAGATATCTATGGCCTGACTGTTCCACTTCTTAAGGACATACAAAATATAATTTTAGTGCCTCTTACTAAGCTTCTGAATGAGGCGATTAGAACAAGTATTTTTCCGGATGCTCTGAAGATAGCCTCAGTTATCCCAATCTTTAAAAATGGTGATATTAACAAACCCGAAAATCACCGACCTATTTCGAGATTGCCAGTAATCTCCAAAATATATGAAAAAATTATGAAAAATCAGATCGTTCAATATATGGAAGGGAACAAGCTATACAATCCTTTCCAGTTTGCATTTAGGGATGGGGGTTCGACAAGAGATGCTATACTGAGATTTACTTCTCTAACTTTAGAATGCTTTGAGACTGGTCTGCACTCCGCATCTATATTTTGCGATCTTAGTACAGCATTCGATTGCGTATCACACGACATTTTGCTGAGGAAGCTGGCGGCCTACTCCTTTCAGTTTCCAGCTATAGCTCTTTTAAATTCCTATCTGGAGGGAAGAAAACAGGTGGTTCGTTTGCAGTCAGAGTCTGGTGAGCTGCCGCTTACGAGCGGTGTTCCGCAAGGTTCAATTCTTGGTCCAATTTTATTTTTAATATACATTAACGATATGTCCAATTCAGTAAATACTGCCAAATGCACTTTCTATGCTGATGACACCACTTTAACAGTATCAGCTAAGGACCTTGTGGAACTCAAAGCAAAAACAGAGGAAGTACAAACTCAGGCAAATGAATGGTTTGTGGCAAATCAGCTGTCACTAAATGTCACAAAAACAAAGAGCATGGTGTCGTCCCTTAGATGTCTTGACAATGTTCCAGCGAACCCAACCTCTATTAAATTTCTAGGAATTCAATTAGACCCAAAACAAACATGGTGTGAGCACGGGGATGTGCTTGCCAAATCTCTGACTAGAGTAGTGTATGCTTTACGCCAACTATCGCAAAGAGCACAAAAAGATGTAGTCAGGACGGCATACTTTGCTATGTTCCACTCCAAAATGTCATATGCTGTACTTGCATGGGGACACGCGGCTGTAAGACACCGAATCTTTGGACTCCAAAGAAGAGCTGTGCGTATTGTTGCTGGGCTTGGATATCGAGATGACACCAGGGAGGCTTTCAGACGTGAAGGAATCCTCACATTGCCTGCGGCTTTTGCACTGGAAAGTATCCTATATATTCGAAGGCATTTAGATCAGTTTGAAACTCACGCCGACTTGCATGGCTACAGAACAAGAAACAAAAATAATATTTATCCCATCAACATAAGGTTAAAAAGGACCCAAACTGGTATAAACTACTTTGGCATAAACTATTTTAATAAACTGGACGAATCAATAAGGATGTTAACTCCAACAAAACTAAAGTCGGAACTCAAAAAGTTATTTTTGCAGGTTTCTCCTTTCTCCTTGGAAGAAATTGATAGGATTGTTTCCGATTATTCAGTAACTTAGTATAACTTTGTTTGTTTCTAACGTTTTCATTTGTTCATTTATTTCTTTAATGACTATTTGTACTTGTTCGTTACCGATTATCTGTGCACTATGTATTATATACCTGCTTGTTTTTTAGTTTTAAGTCTTATTTTATATTTATTATTTTATATGACGTATGTAAAAATTGTAATATTTATTGACATTAATTAATAAACTAAACTAAACAAAAAAAAAAAAACTATACAGGGTGGCCACCTACAAACGCCTCGGTCTTTAATACAAAAACGCTAATTTTTTTAATATTTTTTTTGTAGGAAGATGTGGGTTGCTTTGGAGCATAATTTAAAATTATAGGAAATTACACAGGGTACTCAAAAAAACAAGAACCATGTTAAAAATATAATTTTTTAAATGGAACACCCTGTATATTAGTTCATAAAAAAACACAATTTTAATATATCTTACCTTACTTACTTTTGGCCTCGTATATTATGTTATATTGCTGGAATATAAACTGTGCTATCACCTTCATATAATTTTTTTACTAGAATTCTACAGGGTGTCCAGAAACTAATATTTATTATTAGCTACTTTAGAGAGCAAATTGCTTGCTTATTTTCAATATAACACCCTGTATATTGTTCTGTATTTAGATTTTATGGATAAAAATAAGGTCAGTTTCTTAAGAACTCCATATGCCAAAATGTAACGTTCTTAAGATATTGATGATTTTTAGTAAATTATGAAAAAAACCAAACCTAACTTTCCGATATAGAGGCAACTTTATTATTTTAAATGGAACACCCTGTATAGTTTTTCAAAAATCCTAAAATTTAATTTTTCCTCTTTGCAAAAATATCCATAAGCCATGGTTGTTTAAAAAAATAATGGATTTTTGACCTTTAAGAAAACTATAATTGTAGCTTTGTTCTCGTTTTTTTTGTAACGTTTATGTAGCAATTTTTCATTGTTAAATAAATTCTTAATTGTCGTGAGAGTCAGCTTCTTGAAGGTCAATAGATCCGTTTTTTAAATAACCATGGCTTATGTTACACTTTTGCAAAGGGAAAAAATAAATTTTAAGATTTTTGGAAAATATACAGGGTTTTCCATTTAAAATTATAAAGTGAATTAAAGAAAATGAGACAGCACCTATGCTTTCTAGGTGAACTTTATAAGCATAGTCCTTCTCCTTGGTTGAACAAATATAGAAATGAGTACAGAACTTTTTATAAATCACAGATTTCCAAGGCTAAAAAGCTTTCAAATGATAATTTAATAAAAAATGCTCCCAATCCAATAAAGTGCATGTGGGATATAATAAATGAATATCGTGGAGCAACTAAAGGGTCAGGTCCTGAAATAAAAATAAACCCTGATAATTTTAATGATTTCTTTGTAGATATTGCGCACAGGTTGCAGAGTAGGGTTGGCGACTCCAACTTCAATCCAATGGAGGGCTTATTTAATATTCCATCAGAAATGTTTGTCTTTAACGAGGTTACTCTCATAGAAATACGTGACGTTATAAACTCTCTTAAAAATAAAAAAGTAGGGACATATATGGACTTAATGTACAACTTATTAAAACCATCAAAAATCTTATTATTAGCCCAATAACCAAACTTATTAATCTTTGTTTTAAAGAATCCACTTTTCCATCGGCTCTGAAGGAAGCTTTGGTTTCGCCAATCTTCAAGAAGGGCGACCGGAACGATCTATCAAATTATAGACCAATTTCCCTATTGCCAATCATTTCAAAAATTTTTGAGAGATGTATGGCATCCAGAATAACACAATTTTTCGAATCATTTGGTCTCTTTACACACTCTCAATTTGGTTTTAGGAGGGGCTGCAATACAACCACAGCAATTCTGAGCCTTGTAGCACAGATAATGGAGACCTTTGAGGACGGTGGCTTTATGGCATCGACCTTTTGTGACTTAAGCAAGGCGTTCGATTGCGTAGCCCACGATCTGCTTTTAAAAAACTTGAGCTTTATAAATTTAATACACATAGTTTATCATTAGTAGCAAGCTACCTTACTGACAGGTATCAGAGTGTGAGGGTGGGGGAAGTCTTGTCTGCAAGGAGGAAATTAACTGTAGGGGTCCCTCAGGGGTCTGTTCTGGGACCATTACTATTTTTAATATATATAAATGACCTTCCCAGTGTAAATCCATCAACGAACTATGTCCTTTTGCAGACGACACGACCTTCTCCTGTGTGCATGGGAACTTGGAGGAAGTGATGGCGGCTTCTTCTGAGTCACGGAAGAGGGCTGATGGCTGGTTTGCCGGCAATAAGCTATTCTTGAACAATGACAAAACCCAAAATATGATTTTTACTTTGAGGAAAATTCCCACAAAAGATACACCTGAGAGTGTCAAATTCCTTGGAGTGCATATTGATCGCACTCTTCTCTGGGATGTGCATATTGATAACCTGTGTAAGAAACTGACAGCCAAAATTTTTGTACTTCGTAACCTTGCGCAATGTGTCTCTAGGTCCATCCTGCGACAGGCATATTTTTCTGTTTTTCATGCGCATATTGCATATGCACTGCTCGTGTGGGGTCATGGTTCTTCTGCTTCGAGGGTTTTTGGCTTACAGAGAAGGGCCGTAAGGATTATATCAGGCACACCATATCGTGACGACTGTAGGCAGGACTTTATATCCAACAAAATTCTCACTTTGCCGTCATTATTTATTCTGGAGAATCTGTTATATGTTAGAGCACATTCAGGGCAGTATCATACACACGAATCGGTGCATTCATATGCTACACGAAATAGCCATAACTTGGTCTTAAGGCAGAGGCGGTTGAAAAGGTGTCAGAATGGCCCGGGTCATCTTTCAATTCACTTTTTTAATAAACTCCCAGAATCGGTGAGAAATTTGCCAATGCGTATGTTTAAAAATAAAATAATGAGCTTTCTCATAAATAAGGCGTTTTATTCAACCATTGAATTTTTAAATTGTGACATAAGTGATAACCTGTAAAGTTGTTTCTATTTTAATTCTATTTTAATTTTATTTTGTTTTACTCTGTATTAGAAATTTTATTGTAACACACGTTTTTTATTTTAAATGTTTTGATAGTACCTCAATGTTGTGTGGTTATAGTATATTTGAATGTATTTTAAACTTAATTTTAAATGTAAATTGTATTTAGAGTATTTAGAATATTTTTAATTATTTTATACTGACTTGTGTAAGTACTTTGTATGTTGGCACCAATAAATTATTGATTGATTGATTGATTGATTGATTGATTGAAAGTTGCCATATATCGGAAAGTTTTTGTTTTTTTCATAAGTCATTCAAAAATCCCAATTATCTTAAAAAACGTTACATTTTTGCACAGCCAATTTCTTAAGAAACTTGCCTTGTTTTTATCCACAAATCTAAAAAAATGGAACAATATACAGGGTGTTCCATTTAAAATAAGCATGTAATTAGCACGTTAAAGTAGCTAATATTAAATATTGGTTACTGGACATCCTGTATAATTTCTTTTATAAAAATTATATGTAGGTGATGGTCACAGTTTATATTCTAGCAATGTAACATAATATGCAAAGTCAAAAAGTAAGTAAGATATATTAAAATTTTGTTTTTGTAATGATCTTTTCCACAATCCTAAATACTTTAAAAACCTTTCATTTTTGGTATAGAGATCGCTGATAAAACTTACCATATTTTATTTCACAATCTAAAATGAAATAACATACAGGGTGTTCCATTTAAAAACATAAGTTTGATATGAATCTTTTTTGGAGCACTCTGTATAGCTCCTCTTTAATTTTAAATTATGGTCCTAATATACCCATATATGCCTGTAAATAAATATTTTTAAAAAATTATACTGTTTTAATATTACCAACAGAGGCGTTTGTGGTGCGCCACCCTGTATAACACATTTTACGACAATAGTTGTTATAGTTTGTAATTAACGACCAAAAGTAAAGAAAACAAAAAATATTGTGGTTCAATTATTTTTGAATAATTCTGTCACTGTCCGAGTGACAAATAATATTGTAAGATGTAATTGATTACCTCTCATTGTAAAAACTACTAATAGATATGTCAGCAATTAGTTTATTTTAGACACTTATTGCTTACTTGACCTAAAACAGTGCTGGATATATGCCAAACAGCACAAACTTTTCATTGAGCAATCCCCATATAAGTAAAAGCATGCGTCCACACTATTTCTTGACCTTGCTGCAGAGCTGGGCTACACTACCAAACAATGGTTAAGCTGTGGAGCGGACATAAAAGCATCGCGAGACTCGTGCTTTACTTATATGGAGGGATTGCCCAGTGGAAAGTTTGTGCTGTTTGGGTACAGTTTATTGTATTAGAGAACAAGCTTACACAACAGTTTTTAATTACTAATAGGTTGTAAATTCTTTACTTTAAATAAAAACATTTGAAATTACATCTTTCAACAAATATCACTTCCAAAACAATGCAAATGAAATGCGTAAATTTTAGACGCCACTGGATTGATCATATCAGCTTTGATTTTACCCAGTCTTGCCAACTTTCGCCGTGGCGTGCCCATCCTTGCGTCCCCGACCTCGAGACCGCCTGAAAAGTTGAGGGATGTGTCGCAACCTTAGAAATATAAACTAACCTTGGTTCTACCTATATTAGTTCTGAAAATGGAATATACTAAATGACATGTTATCATAATTTATCTGTCACTCTGACACTGACAGAATTATTTAAAAATAATTAAACGCAATATTATTTGGTACACAATTATGCTGTTGATATCTCAAACCAGCAATAATAGATGTTTAGTGATTGTATAGTCAAAATTTGTTTTTAAGACACCTTGTATATTAACTAATACTGTCAAATAAATGTATTTAAATGATCATTTGTTTATTTTACCTCTTTTTGTCTCGGTACAGGGGCAAATATATTTCGTGTATGAAGTTAGGACCTTGTATGTTAAAGACATTATTAAATACGCCCTAAAACGATTTTTAAAGAACAATTAAATTAGATCAATGTTACTTTAATATCTAGTAAATGATAAAGTTTATATTTTTTTCAGAAATTAATCCTTGGCAACGGTTACAGCTAAACTTTGAAATTCACTGGCCACTTCATATTGTTTTTCATCCAGAAGTTATGGAATTTTACAACAAATTATTTTGTTACTTATTAAGACTCAAAAAAACTCAAATTAATTTGTACAAATTATGGTCAAATCACACATTAAGCAAACATAAAATGTAAGTATTTGTTATATCTTATTATTATTATTTATTTTGCAATGCTTTAGTTTTAGCATGCGTTGATTTTTTAATTTGATGAAAACATAAAAATGTTTTTTGTGATTTAGAATGCCTTCACATAGCGGTTTTGATTTTAACCATGTTTGTATAAACTGGCTATTATTTTATTCTTAAAAGTCTTTTGTAATGTCTTTATACAACATACCCTGTTTGTACTGATTTAGGGATTAGAAAAATAAATTTTACCAATTTATAGGACTCTTAATCGCAAAGTTATTGGTTTACATTTTTAAACAATAAAATCTTAAAAGTATAAGCTTGTTATCAATAAAAGTATTGTATTAGTTACTAGGGAGGGTGACAGCAAACCCTAAAAACTTAAATGGAAAGAGGGGTTGAGCAATAACTTTTTTAAAGGCCATTTAAAAGAAGTCTTTAAAAATACCTTACATTTAACTTTTTGTTTAGTACTTTTGAAGAAATGATAAAAACAGTTAGTTAATATATCATCAGTTGAAATAATACATAGTAATGGAGTCATAACGTCATAAGTCATAACTTTATTTTAAAAAGTTTTTAAAATAATGTTATTTTTATTTAAAGACAGTAATATAGCACAAAGTTATAATGAAAATCGTTTAAGTGTAATTTTACAAAATTACTAAAGTTAACCAAATGCTTAAAAATTATGGGATTTGTGGTTTTGTCTCACGTAGACCCCAATGTGTATTACATTTTATAAAATTGTCCAACATAACAATGTGTTAACTAAAGTAGTTTTTATTATTATTTGTTATTAAGTGTTAATAGTAACTTTTGATGTCTTAAATAGTTAACAATTTTTCCTGATTTTTTTGAAAAATACTAAATGAATTAAGTCAAGTATAATATTTTTAAAAACGCATTTAAATGGCCTTTAAATCAAGGTATCTCTCTCTCTTCCATTTAAGATTTTAGAGGTTGCTGTCACCACCCCTAGAGTGTTTATACAATTTGACTGAAAACCAAGAGCCAGCCACTATAAAAAAAGGTTCATGTGTTTTTAATTTTTCATATTTTCCATAAGGTCTGACCACCACCGATGAAGAATTCTCACCTGTACCGGTTGGGTGGTTCCATCTAACGCCGAACATATAACCGGTTAAAGTTTTCTGTTTTCTGTAATTTTACTGGCCTTAGCTACATATCCTAATAATCAACCCATTACACGTCTTTAAAATATGCAAGGTTAAAAATACTGTCAAGGTTTGACAACCTATTTTTTTAAAAGAATTGTTTACAAATGCTTTTAAATTTAGAATGTTTTGCATTTTTTTTTTAATAATAATGTAGTGTATTGTGTGTTCCAATGCTATTTCAAACCATTTTAAATAATATGTTTGTAATGAAGTATCGATTTTAAAGAAGCATGGGATGTTAGTTCGCCGGTTTTCAAAATTATCTTGTGCATAATAGTTATTTACATAGATAAGTGAGTTATATTACATATATAAGTCAACGCAAGAAAAGAATTTAACTCTCGGAGCCCGAAGGGCGAGAGGATGGTAATTTTCTCTTAAGTGACTTATATGTAATAACTCGCGTGTCTAATACAAAATTTTATTCAACACTTTCGTATAAATCGTTTTTAATATCGAAAATAATTTGAAAACGTCATCCATTATTTGTTACTTGTCATTGTCAACACCAGCAACAAAATTTTGTATTTTTGGAAAGCAAGCTTGTTTGGTTGTAATGCACCTTTGTTGGTACTTCACGGGTTCTATAGTTCACTAGTGAGCTAAAGGGTGCTTTGGCTCACTGGTGACCTCTAGTACACTTTATATCCTCAAAAATCTGATCAATTGCGTAGATATTATATGTAAGTGTTGGATAAAGGGAAAATTTTAAGACAAATATCACACAGAGTTAATCAAAACTTTCCAATAAAGTTCATTTGTGAATATGTGAGTTCTAATTGATTATTTTTAATTTGTTTTATATTTATCTGTTTGTATAAACTCTCCCTTATTTAAAGACTTTTTATAACCAACTATATTATTTGATAACAATCAGATTTTTTAAAGTTTGCAATCTTGAAATTAATTCTAATTAGGTTTTCTCATAAAAACATGCCAGTCTGTAAACTAATATTTATTGATTCTTTTATTTGGACTTAAATAATTTTTCATAAAAATATAGTTTGCCATGCATATTTAGATGAATGCAACTTTTGGTCCATGCAACCGTTAATTTATGGCAAGAATTTTGTCTTAAAAGTCGTCACCCAAGGGAAAATTAGAGGAACCGATCCCTAATATGGCACAGTGGAAGAGCTGGGGTTGTAACCCCTTACACTTAACTCGCGAGTGTAAATCGTCAGGACTCAGGCTTGGGGTAAAACCCCCGGGTTAAAACTAGATGGGAATAGGCTTTACAGTGCCTTTAACACAGGCATCCATTGTCACCTCTATAGAAATACCTAAACCAAGTTGTGCTCCAATATAATACTGGAACATAACAAAAATATGATATGTCTTCTTTTTTATTGAAAAAAAGAATAACCCTCAAATCAAGACAACAAAAATATTTTCATTTAAATTTTAGGACAAATATAAGAAATTTTAGAATTGTAGTTTAGCTCCCTATAAAAATATAACATTTAGCAGAAGTTAAATAAAGAACTTGTTTCAAATGTGTCTTACTATTGCACCAACTATAAAAGCAATTCAAATATTCTTATACAAAGTAAGAAAGGAGAAATTAAACATATCCTAAAATGTGGCCACAGATAGAGAGCGTTGAAATTGCAGCGGATTCATTAAAAACGCAAAATTGAAAATTTGAAGTTGTCTCACTATTATTCTGGAGCAAAGAAATGTTTATTTAGTTTGCCTACTTCACCAAGGTATACTTTAGGACATTTTTGAAACCGGCTAAATCCAATATCTGCCTCGATATGTATGCATTATTCTGCTAGTATGCCCATCAATGTTTTTACAAAAAGAAAACATTATATTATACATTTACATACATATCGATATCGGGAAATACTCGGCAGAAATGCATGCTGATAAAATTCAATATTATATCAATGATATATGGCTGTTCAAGGCACTTCACTCCAAAAATGGCATCAATTTTCATCAAGCCAATCAAAAATTCATCGCCGAAAATAGTTGACGACCAAAAAAAAAACACGCCATTCGCTTCTTAAGCATTAACAATTCATCGCTGACAGTAGTTGTTCTGTTGTAGTTTTGAACGTTTTTACTCACAATCGTAATTGGGTGTCTCTAAAAGGATCTGTACAAAATGCTACCACACATTCCTTGGGCCAAAATATAACCGATCTAACGCAATTTACCTCAGTTCAAGGTTGACCGTTTGGGAGATACAGGGTGTTAAAGTTTTAATTTTATTTTGGTTATTTTAAACATTTCTTAACATTAAACATTTTCTGACCAAATTTTGTAGGTATTGGGAGGTTTTTGGATCGGGAATCGAGAAAGCTGCCCATATTCTTTTCATAAAATGTAGAGGGAGCCACGTGCAGTCCGTTTGTTTTTTAATACCGTAACTTTTCGGTGCCTCGGTATAATATGGCATTAATAAAAAGAATTTCATGCCATAACTTTGTCAAAATGGCATACACTGGTAAATATCCATACGAGCATACTGTTTATAGGATATTTCCAGATTAAACGTTTTTATGCCACACAAATAAATCCCTCACGGTTCATCTAGAGCCACCCAGTTTGTTTCAATGCTCTATAAAAAATGCTATCACAAATTCCTTGGGCCAAAATACATCGATACTAATGCTATTCTACCTCAGTCAGAAAGATTGATCGTTTGCAAGATACAAGGGTGTCCAAGTGAAAAAAAATAAAAATAAGTAATAAGCTTTGACACCCTGTATCACGCAAGCCAGCAGCCTTTCGACTAAAGGTAAGTTGCCCATTAGATGGTTGTGATTTTGGCCCAAGGAGACTTGTAGGTACCATTTTTTTGGGGCTTTAAGAAAATCCGGGTGGCTGGGCCAAAGCGCGTGAGGGATTTATTTTGTGTGGTTTGTGCAATTAATCTGAAATATCTCATAAAGGGTTGCTCGTATTGATATTTACCAAGTGTTACCATTTTTGGACAAAGAATCTATAGGAGAAAATATTTTTTGATCAAAGCCATATTATACCGAGGCACCAAAGATTATGGTATTTAAAAAAGCAAAGGAACGTAAGGTGGCTTCCCCTACATTTTCTGGGAAATATGGGCAGCTTCGATTCCCAACCTAAAAACCCCCAATACAAATTTATTGAAAAAATTTTAATAGTTAAAGAAAATATTTAAAAAAATAACCAATATAAAATTAAAATTTGGACACCCTGTCGTCTCCCAAACGATCAATTTTTGGACTAAGGTAAATTGCGTTAGATCGTTATATTTCGGCCCAAGAAATTTGTGGTAGCGTTTTGCTACTGAACCTTTACGAGACAACTCGTATATCATAAAATAATAATAATATCGATATTTGTGTAAATACTCACACATCATTATTTTCAAATATATCGATTTACTCATCTCTAGCCGCAGACTCAACACCTTGCAAACGCAATCGTGGATAGTTTTATCGCAAATTTTGTGAAGGGGTTAATATTTTTTAATAAAAATGGTATATACTTTACTTTAAAATACATGTTAATTTTAAAATCGACACTCTTAAAAACAAATTTGATTTAGACTTTATTTGATGCAAATAGTAAAATAAATAAAACCATTACTTGGCACGGTCTTTTTTAGGCGGATAATCAAATTCTATTCTTAAATTAGATAGGGATTTGATTGTGCCAAAAAAATGGTTTTTATTTATTTACGCGAAAACCTTTGCATCAAATAAAGTAGAGGATCAAACTTATCTAAACTGGTGAATTTAATTTTTTTTTTTTTTTTTTTTTGAAAATGCAGTGGCGTACAATTATTTTATTAAAAATATTAACCCTGAAATTTCATAGACGCAATTCTGGTAATAATTAATTTTTTTCTTGTATGCCAAAAATGTGATTTGATGCATAGAAGCCGTTTCCAATTTTTTAAAAAATATCTCAATTGGTATAAAAATTATAATAAAAATATTGTATATTTTGACGTAATGGTCTTATCATTAGTGTTTTAAGCAAATAAGAAATATTCAATACATATACGTATATCTACAGTATAGAGGGTGTTCCCTAAATACATGCTTATATTTAAGGGGTGATTCTTCGGACTCATGTGGATAAAAAAACTTCCTGTGGACATATGTCCTAAACGTCACTAACTTTTGAGATACAGAGTGTTAAAATTTACCCCAATTTTGTTTTTAATTTGGCTATATTATTAATGAAATTAAGGGGGTAATTTATCACTACCTTAATTACATTTAATAAGTCTAGTGGCGTCTCGAGAGGCAACTGAGGGAATATTTCTAACAAAAAAACGGTACCCACAAACAGTGATGATAATGTGTGTAAAATGTGTGTGTTTTCTTTAGATTAAGCAAATTAAAATACTGTTTTGTGTCGCTTAGTTTTTCCTTATCAAAAATCTCTTACATGCATATTTTTGACCATAAAAGACGCATTACGGGATCTTTTCTTTTAAAAATTAAGTTTTATAATTATTTATTAGCAATTATGTAACAAAATAATAAATACTTATTAAAATAATGTTTATATCCAGTAAAACAGTTTTTAATAAAATAAGTGTTTTCGAATTTTTTTGTTTTTTTGAAAATTTTTACACCCTGTATCTCAAAAGTTAAGACGTTAGGGCATATGTCCTTCTTTTTCAGCTACCTATCCACTTATTGGATGTTGGCGACCACATGTTTGAATCTTTCTCTCATCGCATATGACCATATAAAGTTTTTTTCTTAAAATGAGTCCAAGTCTACCCTCTGTTTTAAAGTTTGTTCAAATAATTATGTTTTAGTGATCGTCGTGTTTGGACCCTTCGTCAAAACTTAATGTTTTTAGTAAACAACTTACAGTATTATATGCAAGTGGATGTGATTGAAGCGCAATTTTCAACGCTATTAAAGGCTGTGGAAAATGCAAATGAATTTGAAGATATAATAAAAATACACCACGAATTTGTTACAAACTTGTTGGCCAAAACTTTTGTATTGACACCAGATGAAGTAAGGCTACGTTTTAGTTTAAATTATAACCACAAATATAAAAAAAGACATTGTAATCATAAAACAGTTCTTCCACTTACAGCTCGCAGCAGAGAGTCTCGTTGTGCCGCGCGTATGCATCCCTATACGGTCCGACTGGACAGGCCCGGAACTTCCCACTTCGTTCGTTCTTTTATCCCTAGAGTTTATAAAATGTTGAACCTGTTGCCAGCGTAGGTCTTTCCTTCTCCCCCAAATCTTTAAGTTTTTAAGTCTCGTGTTAACAAACTTCCTCTTACCTTTGCTTAAGACACCCACGGTACGTTAGTATTTTGGCCTTCGGCCTTCGTGGATTGTCCAAAGCTAAAAAAAAACATTAAAAAGTTGATAGTCCATAAAACATGCATAAATAAAAGTTGCGCCATCATTTTTTGCACCGAAGCTGATATTTAGAGATTACCATTGGGACGCTTCATCCTATTGTGGTGAAACATACATGGTGTTTGCTATTTAATGGGGCACAGAGAAACCACATATTCTTTATGTCAAAATATGAGAATTTAATTTAACATACCTATAGATAATTCAAATTAAGCTTGCAACATTGTTAAAAAGCCTCATCGGCATAATTTTGAACTAGTATAAAGAGTCCATGACAATTGATAGTAAAGTTTTTCTTGTTGTTGTGGCAGTAAATATCTTGTTTAAATAATTTTTATAATTTATTGAATAAATGCAATAAAAAATACAAATAGAATTACTCTACAATTTGTGAAGTGTTTTGGTAGTTGTCATCATAGATTCCGTAAACAATTCTGCCATGAAGCAGAAACGTGCAAAGTCAGATTTGTTATGCCTGCAGTTTAAGTGTAAATATTCAAAAAACTTACGTTTTGTAACTTTATATAAAATTACGCGGAAAGTTAGCTGGTAACTACTTTTAATTTTATTTAGGTTTTTAGAACTATGATGCCTAATTTTTTTTTTGAAATGTAATGTTTCTTCTTTTTAAAACTACTTGCTTCTAGCCGAGACGCAAACCCAAAATCGACTGTAACCCTGTTTCTTAGAATTACCCTGTTTAAGTATTAATTAAATATTTTATATTATTTTAGTGTCAAGAGGATAAAAGTAAACATAAATTATACCAAATGCCTGCACTTCAACACAATGTTCCCAGTAAGGTAAACATAATTTTATGTAAGAATTACACCCATTTTTAACGGACAAAGAAGCTGAAGAATAACATCAAAACCTATACAAAAATTAGAATTAAAAACGGAGTTTGAAGAAAAATGTTTTAAGTTTCTAGAAAATACCTATAACCAGATTTTTCAATTAACTTTTGTCTGTATTAAAATATTATACAGTGTAGACATAAATAGCCCCCCTCCGCTAACTTTTGTACCCCTTAATTTTTCTTTATAAAATTTGAGTAAGTATGACTAATGGAAGAATATAAACTACTTTTTGACGTAAAAATGAAAGTTGCAACAATCAAGATGGCGGATGGACGCAATCTTAGATAAAGAGATAAAGAAGGGGTCTTGTGGCACATCATTTTAAAGCTCCCAACGACAACTTTATAACCCTAGAATATAGAGCCAATATTTTCACCCTCTACAAAATGGCAGTATTTTATAAATTACCTAAATACCTGATTTGGATAGCCATATTTCCGAAACTAATAAAGTTAGATGTAGAGATCTATTCAATAGTAAAAATGCCACGGCGTCATTAGTTCTGTCTCGCTTTCAATTATTCCCCTTTTGTTGCTCGCACACTTCTTAAACGATGCGTTTAGACAGCAATAGTTGATTGCCATCCTTATTTTTATGACGCGTGTGGCATTTACACTATTGAATAGATCTTTACCTAATGTTGTCATTTCTTAAAGCTCTTTTTAATGGTGATATAATATACAGGGTGCTTTTTAAAAAATATATCCACTTTTTGTGCTACCCTGTACAGTAGCACCATTAAAAAGATCGTTTAAAGAGCTTTAAGAAATAGCATATTAAGTACATCTAATTCTAATAGTTTCGGAAATATGGCCATCCAAATCAGGTATTTTGTTGTAGGTGAAGATATTGACTTTATATTCTAGGGTTGTAAAGTACTCGTCAGAAGCGTTAAAATGATGTGTCACAAGACGCCCCTTTCCATTTCTTTTTCTTAAGATGGCGCCCACCCGCCATTTTGATTGTTGCAACCATCATTTTTACGTCAAAAAGTAGTTTTTATCCTCCCATTAGTCATACCCAAATTTTATAAAGAAAAATTAAGGAGTAGAAAAGTTAGCGGGGAGGGGACTATTTACGTCTACACTGTATAATATTTAGAGTATATTTTCAAAAAATACAAAAAGAGAAATTAATAAGTACGGTATTTGCTTATTTTTATTGAACATTTGGTCTGTTTAAAGGTAAAACTCACTAAGTGACATTTTATGGTTCAGGGAATAACAACGATTGTATACAAAATTTGTAATGAAAAACAAAATATCAACCATCTTCTTTATGTGTAAAATTTTAATGAAGAATTATGAATGTCATAAATGTAACTAATAAATAATTTCTACAAAAAACTTTTACTATAAATAATAATAAAAATGATTTTTAACAAATTTTACTTATCGAGTTTTTCTTTAAACCTACGATTTGTTTTCTTGTGTCTATAATATTTAATCATTTTTAGGTTTTTAACGTAGTAACTAAATTACTAGAACTATGCGATGAATTTTGTGTTGTGGCGAACACCTGGGAAGCTGACCTGACAGAAGCAGACGCAGAGGAACTTGAGACATTTCAAAAACGATCCGATATAGCCATAGAATCTCTTCTTTTTGTTTTATATAGTCTTCATGAAAAAGTTAGTGGGGGACACTTACTGCAGTTGCTATTACATTTGGACTTTAATAGATATTTTAGCAAGAATAGGTCGGATTTAAATTTAACTGCAGCCTTTAATATTTATTAATTATGTTCATTAATGGTAAAATATTATGTTCATTTTAATTACCTTTATTTAAATAAAATGTTTTTTTCTATAAAATTTTTATTTCCAAGTATAATGAGAGATTAAAAGTTTGTGTACAGGGTGGCTCAGGAATTCGACGCTCATCATTGGGATTTCGGAAACCGTAAGAGATACAGGATCGGTTAAATGGAGGCAAAGTTGCGCAATTTGATGCTCAATAAAATGCCGTTTTGCGTTTTAAAAAATTCCGAGTACTTCCGAAGATATTCGAAAAAACCGGAATTTTCAATTTTGGTTTCTATTGTTTCCTGGCTATATTTGTTAAGATAACTCAAAATGAAAAACACGTTTTCATGGCCACTTTTTCTGCTCTATAATTCAGTGTGATTAAATATTGAGTCTGACGTTTCGGCTTCTGGCGACCATCATCAACTTAATTTTTTTAAATACGGACCTGATATTTTTTTCAATTTAATTAAATCCTTTCATCACTCTTAAAACACTATATATCGCCACTTTGATATTTTCCGACGTTTCGTACAGACAATTCCATCACCAGAATATTGCATATTTATTTAACCATAATACGGCCCTGAACTACATTTTTAGGTAAAATGGTAAAAAAAAGAATAAACTTATTACATATTCATAATGTTTTATTGCAACTCATTGATATCTAACAGCGGAAATTACTTTATTAACAGAAACTAACCAGCAGGTACGAATTCAAGGGAGAACTTCATTTAATGTATGGATTGGTATGTGGAGGAACAAAATTATTGGACCTTTCGTTTACGAAGGGACCTTAACTTCCGAACGATATCTAAATTTGATTAGAAATGATGTCTTAGACGCCCTAGATAATCAACCTTTGGCAGTATTTCAAGAAATATAGTGGCAGCAAGACGGAGCTCCTGCCCACAATGGAAGGAAAGTAGCTCAATTCCTTTACCATATATTTCCTAATAAATGGCTTTGCAAGATGGCCCGCTAGGAGCCCAGATCTTAGTCCCCTACAAAGCAAAGCAAGAAAATGCATCGAGGCGGAAGGTTATCTCTTTGAACACTTTAAATAGTGATTAAATTATGTTTTTGTTTAATATGGGCATCAAGATAGTATTACAAATTGTTTATGTAAGCCGATTTGTTGTCTACCTTTTTTGTGATCTTATGTCTGAAGGTTCAGTGAAATTTCTCTCTGGTTAATAAAGCAACTTCCCGCTGTTAGATATCTAATGAGTGGCAATGAAAAGATTTGACGAATGAGGTAACAAGCTTATTCTTTTTTACCTTCTTACCTAAAAATGTAGTTTCAGGGCCGTATTATGGTTTAATAAATGTGCACATTCTGGTGATGGAATCTCGTCTGTGTACGAAACGTCGGAAAACATCAAAGTAAGCGATATATAAAGGTGTTTTTAAGATGCGATGAAAGGACTTCACTTAAATTGAAAGAAATGATCAGGTCCGTATTTAGTAATTAATGCCGTTGATGGTCGCCAGAAGCCGAAATCGTCAGATTCAATATTTGAATCACACTTGATTACTTAGGAGCAGAAAAAGTTGCCATGAAAACGTGACGTTTTCCATTTTGAGTTATCTTAACAAATATAGCCAGGAAACAATAGAAACCAAAATTGAAAATTCCGGTTTTTTTCGAATATCTTCGGAAGTACTCGTAATTTTAAAAGCAAAACGGCATTTTATTGAGCATCAAATTGCGCAACTTTGCCTCCATTAACCGATTCTGTATATCTTACGGTTTCCGAAATCCCAATGATGAGCGTCCGTTAATTTTACCGCAAAACCACGTATGTGTCTGCAAAAACCAAGTCTAAAAACATTAAGATATTGCATTGTTTCCTACAATATGTGGTAACTTAATCTTTAAGAGTCTATTGTTGATTAAAATATATTATCTGCAAGGCAAGATATATATTGTGTATTACAGGTGAGAGACTTGGTTTTGCCATAAATTTATTCATTTAAAAATGTTGGTTACTAGGTTTTGTTAAAAATATCGCAAATATTATTTAAAATATTTGAAAGATTTTTGCACAGATGTGCGCAATAAAGTGAACAAATTATTGGCGCTAAAACCTCATTTTCGATTTTTGTTAGTTATGTGGTTTTGCGTCGTCGGCAACGATACACTATACAAACGTATATATGTCCAGAATTTAAAAAAATGCCTTTTTTAGTATTTTTTAACATATTTCTTCTTTCTTTATGTTTTGGTTAGTATATTTTATTAAATTAGTAAATATTTAATATCCTTATTGACTCATAAATTATAGATTTCAAATCTCTATTAATTTTATTAAAGAATTTAGATACAGAGTAAAAATTTGGCACTTGGTACTTTTGGTTAAACCACAAGTGATTTTCAGGCTACCATAATGCAAAAAATGTTTTAAAGAGCATATGACAAAAATATTTTTGCTTTACTCTTATTTGGGATGTAATATTGGAATTAAGTCAGAAAACAAAAAACTTTCCAATTTATTCACACTGACAAATGAACAGATTGGCTTGTAGACAGTTTAAGAGCGAACAAATTTTAATGTCTGTTAACTATAAAATAGTTGCCTATATATTTCACCCTTTCCTTTTTAATATGTGTCCTTTAATATAACGTCTAACCTAGAATCACAATAAAAAATGCATTTAGTTTTCTATTTATGTGATAAAATTTTCAAAAATAAATATAATGTATAAATTAAAATAACACATTGTCCCTTAGGTAGTTTCTGTCATATTTGTTTTTTATATTCCTAGAATTGTATGGCAGTGAACAAATTTTGTTTTTCCTGATGTTTGATAACAATGGCATAGTTTCAACTTTTAGTAGGACCTTAAAATTACAGAAACTATTTAAAAGACCAGAGCTTGTCATGCACAGAAACTGTTTGCCATTTTCCAATTGGACTGGCTTTTACTTGCTCTTCTTCATTATTTTCATAAACATTACCATATCTAAAATAAAAAAAATATATTATCCATACAGTGTAAATGAATTAAAGAAATAGAAATATCTGGTATCATGGTAACCATCAAAAAAAGTAGTAAATCCCACAAACCCAATATAATTTAACTCAACTCTTTTGTGTGTTTTTTTAATACTAGAGAAAATTGCAAAATAATTTAAAATATTAATAAAAATATCATCTTTAGTAAGCGCAATTAAGTATATAAACGTACTCCTGGCCAGGGCCGCCGAGGGGACTTTTCTTTGCTCTTTAACTTTTTTTTAAGGGTAAAAGTAAGGTAATGTAAACAAATATTAGTTTGGAGAAAGTTAAGTTAGGTCCTTTTTTTTCTTGTTTTGCTTTTTAAGTTTTTTTGGTGTCTCATTTTTTTTTGCTAGTTAAGGGGGCCCGTAACTTTTACTTGTACCGGAGCCCGGCAAGGCTCTCGGCGGCACTGCTCCTGGCTCTACATCTTTATATTTACAAAAAAAGTATTGTCTAGAAAGTAAATTAATCAAAAATCAAAGACTCCACCAATGCTAAGAATGAAGGACTTCAAAGCCTTCTAAAAATACTAACGCATTTATTTATATTAAAGCTGCTTGAAGAAATAAAAATCCGTCGTCGGCGAAATTTACAAAAACCCCCGATAAACATAATTCCGGTGGTCTTATTAATTTTGATTGCTTTCATAATCCGAAATTTGGACTATAAGGCGACGGCGGCTAAGATACCAAGCGTCAGCCAGCGGATAATGTTAAAGCGCTGCCTCTGATTTTTATGGTAGCATAAAAGAATTATAGTATTTTTAAATCAGGCGGCTGCAATATACGTGATCAAAAAGCCCTGCCACTGCCGCTTAAAACGAACAAATATTATCCGCGTTTCTTATGAACATATATGTCGCAGGCAAATGGCTTCTGCCTGGGCAAATGACTTCAAGAAAATATTTTTTATTTAAAAGCCATTTGCCTAGGTAAATGCATTTGCCGTGGTCCTTGTTAGGCAAATGACTGCAATATATTTGATAACATATTAGGCGTATAGTGTGTTTTGCATACTACAGTAAAAAGCAAAAGCACGTGTAATTTGATTGGTTCGAAGCGCTATAGAGGATCATGCACAGCTGTCACATTGGGGCGAACATGGTTAGTTTTGATTAGTTATTTTTATTAAGATATTAAAAAAATATATTTAACTAAGCATAACCCCCAATGTGACAGTTTTGCATGACCATCAGGTTATGCAAATATTTCTATTTCCATTTGCTTTAAAAATTGCTTGGGCAAATGGAATCAAATACTATTTGATTAGGCAAATTGCATTTGCCTAGCCAGAAGCCATTTGCCTAAAATAACCATTTGCCTGCGACATATATAAACTGGTTTCAAAATGCTGTTTACCACAAAATATTATAGCCAGTACCGGCTACCACTACAGAGATTTGATACTCGCCGCTTCCGCTTGTGGCCGAGGTGTAACGATAATGTAGACTAATATTATAAATAGGTAAAGTTTGTAGATTTTATTGTTTCTAAAGGCTAATCTTTGCACATACTGAACCGATCATGATAATTCTTTCGAAATCAGAAAGCTACACTATTCAGGAGTGCTATAGGCTATATTTTATTAAAATTGAACAAAAAGTTCGGAGAAAAATTTAATTAACGCCGAACGAAGTGGGCAATGTGTCGGCTAGTAGGTGAAATAAAGAGTTTACTTGTTTACACAATTAGAGGTAAAAATCTCACAATAAAAAATTTATGTAAATAAAAAACTAAATTTATTTATTTTAAACTACTTCAGATAAAAAAAGTAACAGCGTAACTTAACAGTCACTTATGTTTAATTGTTTAATTGAAACATACAATTTTCTTTAAAAAAATATAAAACTAAACTAACTAAACATACTTACTTATGAATACTACTAAAACAATAGCTAACATGATCCACATCCAGCATTTCCAAGCCCTTTTTGTGTGTTCTGCTAGTTTTGTTGATTCCACCACCAGTTTTGAAGTATTTTGTTCAGTTAGTTGAGCCGAATTAGTCACCACCTTAAATTTTAAATAAATGAATCGGTTATTACTAAAACAACCTAAAGTCATATTTTTAACATTTTCAGAAAATGAGAAAAACAGCTGTTTACATATAAAAATAACTAAATGGTGATTTAAGATTCTAAAAGTGTTAAGTAGGCCAGGATAAAGTATTTTAAAATATTTTGATCATATATATACTTTATTAAAAAAATAAAATAAAATAATTTATAAATTATGACTTAGGGGGTTTTTGAAATAAAAGCCAATATGTAAGTGATATACAAAATATAAACAAATTAAAAACTGTCACAATATAAACTTATTTTTTAGTTTTTGGTTTTCTGATATTTCCAAACTTTATCTTCATAAAAGGGTTTATGTACATTCTCAACCCACTGCAGCGGTATTTTTAAGTGATATATTTTGCTAGTTAGGAGTGGAAGACTTTGTGCATAAGTTTTAGTTTTTGGAAACTTGACGTTGGTGCTTTTTTTACGTTTAGGATAGGCGGGGGTGCAGCAAGGACATTTTCACAGCGCGACAAAAATTAGAGGGCGGCATTTTGCCAAACAAAGGGCGGTCTTTTGAAAACAGTGTAATTTAAGGAGGGGATTTTTTTTTGCTCTTTATACATATTTTTGTGGAAGACTTTAATAAAGGATGATTCAGTTGTAAAATTGGAATCTCTTTGTTTTTTTTTTTGGCTCTTTAAAAAATTTTAGCGGCCAATAACTTATTGCACAGGGGGAGGACGGCAATTTCTCTTTTCTGCACGGGTGACAGAAGACCCAGGAATGGCAGTGGTTTAGCATGTGCACTTTCTTCATTTTCAGCTATTTTAAACTAACACTACTTATCTTTTGGGAAACAGATGTTATTTTTAAGGTAAGCTTCCTTCCACCCACCAACGGTTTATTACTAAAATACCCTAAGTCAATGACATTTTATCTTCCATAGCTAATGTGTTGACTTACAGAATTTTTTCACAAATTGATGCGGGTACGTCAAACAAGTGAATTTTTATACAAATCTCAATATAGGCAAAATATGACTTAAGGTGTTTTAGTAATAACCGATTCAAATAGAGAATGGTTAAGTTAAAAACAAATTATAAAAAGTAGTCGTCATGGTGGAGGTAGAGGCAAAAACAATGATTATACATATATCCTTAACAAATACAACGACTATGGTTACCTAGTTGCTTTTAAATTACAAAGTCTAAAATTAAATGGATAGCTCCAGGTCCGATTAAGACGACTAAACTTTTTTCGTTCTTGTTGAGAATTATTACATTTGCTGTAGTTTTCTGACACCTTTGATATCTTTTATCATACAAAGTTAATCCTTAAGGGTAACACGCGCTATCTCTTTAAAAAATAACCAGCCACAGTACAGATAGGTTAAAATGTTATTAGTGTGTGTGTGTGTGCATTATATAAAAGATGCTATAAACTCTAAAATCTGCATGTATTGCTACTAGCATATTGACCAAACTGGAAGATAAACATTTAAAAGCCCAGCACCCACGATACATAGTACTTAAGCTTCAAAATGTCAAAAATTAAAACAATATGCGATTCCACGCTGTGGTGGTCAGATGGGGTAGAGATTTGCAAACTGGAATTTATTTATTATTTTGTTTAACAATTACACCAAACCGGCAAAATTTGATAACATTTTATTTAGTTTTATCGATTTTGATTTTTTTATTTTATTTTGTAATATAGCTGTGTAGAGTTTTCTTACCTCTGTATCTTTTTTTATTATTTTGTTGGCTAATTCTGACTGTTCTTTTAATGCTTTTGTAAAATGCAACATTTCTTCAGTAATCTTCTTTTGCACATCTTCTTGATATTTAATAACTTGATCTAAGTCATCTGAATTGAGGCTTCCTTGTGTAATATTTCTTTGTCTTAAACCTAAAATTGGATGTGGCCACTTAGTATGTAACTTTTGACAGGGCAAACTTTAATATATTAAATAGACACTCTGTATAGTTTTTAAATTTTAGAAACTAACTTGCAAGAACAATTATTTTTCAGTTAATTTTTTTTTTGTACCTAAGAGAAGAATAATCTTATAAAATTAAAATGATAATATATTTTTGTTTAAATACACTGTGTATTAGCAAGTTTGATTCTTACCTAATAAGTCTTCTCTCATAGTCACTGGATCATTAAATTCATCATATTTACTTGCTGTTGTGATTCCCAATGTTGTTTTAAGGTTTATTATTCTTTTTGGTAATTTTTTATTGATTCTATAGATGTGCTGTAATAAACAAATTTTAAAAACAACAGAAATTTACTAAACTCTAGTATTTAAGTATTGTTCTAGCCACTTATCCACATGTTAATTTAAATCTAAAATGTCTATATCAAGATATAAGTAAGAAAATCATAAAGATCAACTAAATAGAATGCATCTTTTTTTTAGAGTTTGGTATAGCACAATGTTATACAAAAGGACAAGCAAAGAGACTATCAGATGTTGAATACTACCATCCATAAAATTTGCCTAGTCAGATAAGCCTACTCGAGCTGACATCTATCACAATTTAATTTATAAACACTGCTCTTTAATTACATTGATTTTATTTGTACTGTTGACTAAATAAGAGGAGTGAGAGGTAATTGTTTAAAAGATTTCAATATCATCATTGCAAAATTTAAATGTAATGCAATTTGTTTGAAGAGGAACCAAAAAACACAATAGAAACATCGATTCGGTTTCTATTGTGCTTTTGTTGCAGATTCTAATGGTTTTCTATCGGTTCTATGGGATTGTATTGGTTTTTTTTCTACAGGGATACCTACTTCTGACACTCTTTAAGGTTTGTTAAGAAAATGCTAGTATTTTTAGTTCTTTAAAGTTTATTCTATTAATTAACCTATCTATTATATTAGGGTTATATCCATTATTTTGTGCAATACTTTTTATTGTATTGAATTCAATAATTAAATTTTTATCCGATAAGGGAAGTGACAAGGCTCTATGAATATAACTGTAAAAGGTGGAAATTTTATAAGAGTATAGATGATTGGAGTTATTAGGGACTATGTGATCTGTTTGTGTGGATTTTCTATAAACTTGATATTCTAAAAAAATTACATTTCTTCCATTCTTCAATTTAGAAAGTTACAAGTTATATTGCTATACATGTTTTAAACAGCCTGAATCATAGCCAGTTAGGTTTTAAAACAATTCAACCTACTCGGTGTGCTTTTTAATCTCCTGTACCATATCCTCTAAAGTTTCAATATACTTCTCAAATCGTATGTCATCTTTTGGTTTTTACACATAAGTTCACATTTTGCAAGCAACCTTCTTAAGTTTATCTCTTGCCTTGAAAGTCCCATTACCTACAAAATAAACAATTATTGTTTTTCAGTTTAAAAAAATGTTTTATAATGTTTTATCCGGAAAAACAAATTTTAATAAATATTTTAAACATACCGCCATGAGTTTTGAAAGGCTGTTTTTCCCATGTAAAATAAGTCACTTTTTTCTTTAGGTGACGTGGTCTTTCTATATTGTAGTGTCTCACTAAAAAGTTTTAATTACTTTTTTTTTAACGTCAACACGATTGAAGATTGAGGAATTGAGGTTAGGTAGAGGTAGGTAGTAGAAATGGGTAGATTCGAACACAGTCTCTCCGCGATCTTCAAGTTGTGCGGTCACGTTTCGCAGGAGGCTACGTAGCGTCCCCGGGTAGGTAGCTGAAGGAGTTGCACAGGCGTTTCTGTGCCCTTGGGATCTAGAAAGACTCACGTTAAATTGATAGCATCTTTCTTCTGAAACTAAGCTCTGTGAAGTAAAGATTCCTAAAAACCTGATGTTTTAATGTTAGCGGTGTGCACGTGTTTTCGTAACGGCAGAGGACGGTGGCGCCCTCTACTGGAAGCGTAAGCAAGTGACAATGAAGGTTATGCACAATTAATACCAGTAGCAGTTTTTTAGATTGACAGCTACAATTTATGCATTGAATCGATTATGATTTCTGTATCGAACAAAAGTAAATATTTGAATAATTTGAACCGGACTTTTGGGATTGGAGCGCTCAACCATCCAGATTTTCCACGTACGAAGCCCTGGAAAGCATAATCCGGAAGGGGGAGAGCTGGTTAATCGTCTTGCAATGGGACCAACAGCAGAGAAAGCAAAACAAAAATTCCTGAACAAACCATTATCAAGAAATATATTATAAGACTACAAAAATAGCGTGGGTTAAAATTACCTATTTTAAAAGAAAAAACCGAACTACATTTGTGTTTTTAAATGTTCCGTAAAGAAATTAGAACCTATAGTTTTCACTGTTTATTGGGGCTTAAAGCCAGATGATGGAATTAAGTCTTGAATGTGCTGGCAACGAGCACTAAACGGTGCCTGTGACATTTCAATAGAAAAAAAGCGCTACTAGAAAACACAAAAAAAGAAGAAGATATTAATTGTAACCGTGTGACTTGTGACTTCAATTTTGACATCCGATTAGCGGTGGCCTGTGTTTATTAAATTTACTTTTATTAGATTTAAAGCAATGCATAAAGCCAAATTAAAGTTTGTTAAAGAATCTTGACAATAATTTCTATGATAAATATGATTTCGGTGCTAAAATATTTCAAAGTGTCTTTTCCTAATTCAAAAATGTTCCTAGAAATAAATATAAAGCAATTTTCAAGAGCTATTTCTGGAGATCGCCTTACGCCGCTAAACCAGGATACCCTAACAGGAAGATTTTTAATTTATTTGGATAATACTAAGGTTCCTAAAGATGTAAGCTATACAGATAAACTTAATTTAATTACATTAATAAAATCAAACCCTTTAAACATTGGAAACTTTGATACTAAACATGTTATAACAATATTAAATACCTTAAATCAGAAAGAAACTATTCGAAACAAACACGAATTTAACAAACTACTACACATTATAGATACAGAATGTTGTCAAAGGTTCAAAAAGTTTGATGTTGATGATAAAATTCATTTATTACACTCGTTTATGATTGCTCTTCCTCATCGGATAACACAGTGTCACTATTTTCATTTAGCCTTGGAAGATTTGATGAATCGGAGAGAAACACTGAATAAGACTGAATTAATACATTTAATTTTTTTGTTGGATTATTAAAAAATCATCCTGTGCACAAAATATGCTTAGAAAATGTATTAAGTTATTAAATAAAGAAAATATCAATAATTTAACCAAAGAAGATCTTTGCATCATATGTAATTCAACATTTAAAACAAGTACTAAAATAAAAATAAAGTGTTGTTAGAAAAGATAAGGCTATACATAAATGACAACCTATTATTATTGAAAGATCCAGCAGTTTTTATTACTCTTATAAAATCCCTTCGACACAATCGGTATCAAGATGATGATATTTTATCTACAATAACCTGCACAATGTTTTTTAATAAAACTCTTCAATATTATTCATTTACTGCAATGTGCCATATATTAGCATTATATGCAGACTACCTTTACTATGATCAAGTAATGCTGGAAACTTTTTCAAAAAGATGCCTAGAACAATTAGCAACTAGTAAATACCAGTCCAAAGATGCCTATTTGGACAAACAACCCAGGTTAAAGGATATAAAAAGATTTTTATGGGCATTAAGCAATTTAAACTTTAGGCTGAAAAAGGAGGATATTAAAACAATAATTATACCACAAATTTTACAAAGAATAAATAAGGGAGAACTTACAAATGATCCAGGGATCTTGGCAGATATTATTTTGTATTTATGGATGATGCAATATAAAGCCTATGATTTAATTGAACAGGGTATAACTGCTGACAATGTACACTTTATTAGGGGTAAGCTTGTAAAAATATATTTTACAGTGAGTCATACAGCTAAACAGTGTGTGTCTAATATGATTTTTATATTTTATTAAGCTTTTTAATATCCCCACAGTTTACAAAAATGTATTTTTTAATGATTAATTAAATTACTAAAATATACTTACAATACAAAATTCAATATATGTAGAAGCCAAGAATTGAAACAAACAGACAAAAAAACAGCCGGTGCCTGATGCAAAATTAGCCAGGGTAAATATTAGATTGTCTACATACAGTGTGTCTAGGTAAGTTGGCGGCATATGGGACAGTTTTTTATTATTTATTTTATGAAAAAAGTTATTCTTTATAAAAAGTTCTGCATGGTTCAAAACCTAAAATGCAATCATCAGATATCAAATTGTGCCAGTCATATGAGGTTTCGCAAAAAATGTAATTTTTGCTCAAGAGTAAAGTATCTGTATTTTTGCTAATATCGCAAATTGTTATAAAGAAAGGATGTTCAGAATTAAAAATAACTTCCAAATATGCAATTTTGTTCATTTCCAAAAAAAATTTTTTTGGTTTGCACTATATTTCATGATTACAAATGTTATTTAATTAGTTAATTGTTAATAAAACAAAAAAGAATGTACCTACAATGCACTAATGTACAAACTTATTTTTTTTTCTGATTTTCACAGAAAAAAAATGAAAAAAATATTTGGAAATAAACAAAATTGCATATTTAAAAGTGATTTTTAATTCTAATTATCTTTTCTTTATAACAATTTGCGATATTAGCAAAAATACAGGTACTTTACTCTTGAGAAAAATTACATTTTTGGCCAAACCTCATACATGACTGACACAATTTGATATCTGATGATTGCATTTTAGGTTTTGGACCATGCAGAACTTTTTTAATAAAGAATAATTTTTTTCATAAAATTAGTAATAAAAAGTTTCCCATATGCCGCAAACCTACGTAGACACACTGTATTTGAGGGGGTCAGTGAAAAACGGCTCAAGTGACCTTTATAAAATAACCGCCTCATTTAAGGCAAAACTAGTAGGTAATAATAAAATCCTTAAAACTTTAAAATACAATTAGGTATCATAAATAAAAATGAAATCCTAAGAAATATGTATATACAAATATACATAAAATATGGATAATATGGATATAACTAAAATATTGCTTTATTTATCTTTCATTTTAACAAAATGTTACTTGTATCACTTTTTCACTTAAAACCCCTCATTTAGGAACATACACACATTTAAATGGTCTTATAATAACAATTCCTTATTAATTGTTTGTATTTGATTGGGCGTCGTCGGTTGCCTTCGAGCCCGGTCACTCAGTAGCTTTTGAACACCGTGGAATTGATATTAGTCAGTTCAAATTGCTTTAGCTTTTTTTTAAGGGGTTGCCTACCCGGAGTACATCAGTATAGGAAAACTTGAATAGAATAACATTTTATGACAGTAATTCTGTCTAGAAAGAAACAAATTTTAATTAGTGGGACCAGTGGCGGCGTGGAACGCATCTTAGCTGATATTATTGACAATAGAGTGTACGCCACTGAGTTTTTTGCAACCTTTATAGTTTTTTTTTTTATATGAAACACCTAAAAATACAACTTTTTAAGGCTCAATGCAAATAAATTTGATGTTGTTGATATTCGGAGGGAATTAAATTTAAACTAAAGATTTTCAAAACTGCATGTATTAAGCTGTGAATACAGAAAAATATTAATTTTACTTGTTTTAGCCAATAACTTGTCTAGCCGAAACAGTTTAAATCTTTTGCTAACATGTATTTATCATGAGGATCCCGATTTATTTAACTCTCTCAAAATACAGCCAGAAAAACAGAAAGATTACGATATGAAAAACCAGTTACTAAAAAGGCCTGTTTTAAACAAAATAGTTACAAATCTAAAACAGATTGCAACAATGCATGAAATTGATAAATATGATATTGGTTGTCAAGTGCCTTATATAAATATAATTGGAATAACAGGATTTCAGAGAAAAATTTATAAAACTGTTAATATTGAAGTATTGGATGATTACACTTGCCTCAAAAATACAGATAATCTGCCAACAGGTCTAATGCAGTTGAAATTAAGGATATTGGACAAATGTGATGAAGGTTTAGTAGTAGTAAGTCATTGTTTTTTATTTATTTCAAAATTAATATTTTCGTGTTAAATAACTTTTTAAACTTTATTTACCCAATATTAATTTACAGGTTTAATATTCGTGTTGGATCTAAATTGGAATACCTTTTTCGTAAGATTAATTAAAATTTATTATTTGCCTTTTGAGCATTGCTTTCAGACATGTCAAACCCATGAACCAATTTATTTTTTAGTTTAGTTTTGATGCATTAACTGTGCAATAAATGGGAAATGTTTTTTATTTGTTATTTGTAATTTTTTTTTATTTTTATAAAAGTTGGGGCATGCCCCTAAACTATATTAGCATTAGTTACAGTGGCTCCCAAAAATTTTGGGACACGAAAGAAACTACCTAACAATTACATATAACAAATACATATAACTAGGTACTGATTTCTTATTTCTTTTGTTTAATAATATGGTACATTTCTTAATTAATTATTTTTAAACCAAACTAAACTAAAAAATGTAAATTTAATCTTAGAAATTTTAAAAAAGTCGATAAAAACTGGATAGATAATACTGATTTTTTTGTGAGACGTATTTTCGTAGTTTTTTTAAGGGTTAGCAGTATAGCCAGTTAAATTATATTTAAGGCCAAGTTTAAAATGTGTGCTTATTTCAAAAATGTTACTTTTAAAAATAGACAGTTGGTAATATTTCATCACAAAAAACGGAGATCATCTGGAAAAATTGGGAAATTCATTGCCTAAATAAGAGTACACTTGATAATATAAAGCAGCGGTATAAAAATAAAAAAGATACTCTTAAAAAAAGCAAACACGCCGTCAAAAATTATTGACTAAAAAGGACCTAGTCGAATAATTATAAAAGAAGTCCATCAAAATCTTAAAATAACCAAAACTATCCTTCGCTACATCAGGAACAATGGATATAATGGCCGAATAGCTAGAAAAATGATCTTGGTTGGCAGCAACAATAATAACATTGTGTAGAAGTTAGTATCCATATAAGCATACGAAATAAGAAGTTCGCAGGTTTTGGACGTGGAAAAAACTACTTTTCTTCAAAAATGTTGCCGACGTTTTGACCTTTATTGTGGTCTTTATCAAGGCTATTTTTGTATCAACAACAAACTACTTTTTGATACAAAAATAGCCTTGATAAAGACCACAATAAAGGTCGAAACGTCGGCAACATTTTTGAAGAGAAGTAGTTTTTTTCCACGTCCAAAACCTGTGAACTTTTCCATATCTAAAAATTATTTAAATGACCTTATTTTTAAAAACAAGTTAAAATTTAAGTGTGTTTGTGTGGATGGACGTCAAATGGTGTGGAAAAGAGCGAACGATGAGCTGAAAAGAAAAAAATGTCTCTTCCACTGCTAAACACTAAGATTGCTCTGTCCTGATGTAGGGGTGTATTTAAGCCATAGGTGTGAGTAAATTGGTTTTCATTGACAGAATAATAGACAAACATATTTATTTACACATCTTAAGACAAAATCTCAGAAAAAGTTTTAAGAATATGGACATTGGGGCTTCATTTAAATTTTATAGATACAATGACCTGAAACAGAACAGGTATTGTTCGCAAATGGTCATTTTTTAAGTATTTAAAAGTGATTAAAGTCCTTCCTTAGTCCCCAGACCACAACCCTTCTTGAACGCCTAGCATTATTTCAAAATTATGTAAAATAAAAACAAAATATTAAATATATTTTTATTACAAATAAATTACGAGAAAAATAAAATAAAATTAACCCTGAATATCAAAAAAAAAAAAATGGTTTGGTTAGTTTCATCCATGCGTAGACGTTTACAAGAAGTGGTTAAAGTAAAGGGGGTCACACTAAATAATGGATATTGAAAACGGTAGATTTATATTTATTTTTATTTTCATGTCCGAATATTTTGGTGATTTAAAATTATTGCTTTACTATTTTATATTGACCATACTGTTTTTTTTTATCATTCAAATGTTCAGTTGTTAACTTACTAAAGAAATATAGTTATTTTTTAAATAAATTATTGACTTCCAATAAATAGTTTCTTGTTTTTTTTTAAATCTAAATATATAATATATAATATAAGGGTATTTTAAAAATCGACCACGAAACTTAAGGGGGTGATTCTACTTGACAAAATAAGGGTAGAGCTTCATATAATTTTTTTTCAAAATGTCATTCGTTTTTAAGTTACAAGCCGTCAAAGTTCAATTTTTATTGTGGTTTTTTCTGCCATATTGCATTTATTTTTTATCCAATGCAGTTGATATTTGGTACACAAATCGAGCTTTGCAGATTCTAAAATTTTAGACAAAAGTACTTTTTTAAATACCGCCAGAGGGCACTTTACCTCTGGCTTTACCTAAAACTTCAAATTTATTTACATCATAACTTTTTTACTTTGACAGATATCGCAAAGCTAGGGGCGCCATTTTATAGACAATCAAAAACCTAAAAAATAAGGTACTCTTTATTAAAGTCGATAAACCTCACCGTTTAGACACCAATAGACATCAAAGTTTTCATCAATTTCAATCAAATTACCTACATACATACCAGGGTGTCCAGTAACTCAACCGACAAACTTTACGGGGCGATTCTACAATAGAAAATAAGAAAAAACTTCATATAAACATAGGTCCTAAACGTCTTAGTTTTTAAACTACGGGGTGTTAAAAATTTAAACTGGTCTGGTCTTAAGACATTTTTAAAATAAAATAAAATGGGCGCCTTGATCTTGGGCAATTTTTCTTTTTTTTTTTTACTTAGTGATTAAACTAACTACTGCTAATATGCTTTGGGACCATGCATCATCTTTTATGAAAAATATAATTTTCTTACAAATTATAAATAAAAGTTTCCCATTTGTTGCACACTTTATGAACCACCCTTTAATTTATACTTTTAATGTTTCACCACTTTTTAAATCTGAGTTTGACATGTCTAATTTAGATTAAATAATTGTGTAACTAACACTAATGGTGGTGGACAGTGTCGGACTGGGCACCATTTGGCTCACCGAAAGAAGTTTTAAATAAAATATGGCTCCCCTGTACAGGGTATCCCAAATTCGAGAGTGATGAATGAGGAGCAAAAATGCAAAAACCGATAAATCCACTTTTGGTCATTTTGGGATGACAAAATGTTCTACCGAAGGACTCCATCGAAACTTCTCTAAAATTTAATACCTAAGACAAATGCTCTTAGGTGATAGGGCACATTACCAACTGCTGAAAGAAATAATCCAGTACACATTTTTTGAAGAAAACTGTTGGATTTATCGGTTTTTGCCAGAACAAAGTTAAGGTTTATTTAAAAAATGTGGTTTTTGCGTGGAACGGAATATCTTCCTTGGTTTTAATAGTAATTTAATGCATTTATAATTTATTATGGCTTTCGAAATAATGATAGTCAAACTTATATTCAGGGCACCCTGTACAGTTTTTAAATTTTTGAATATTTAAGCATATTTGCAATCAAAAATAGCAACATTTATTTATGTCAGTTGGAAACTTGTTTTAATTTTTTGGCCAAATCGTTCGTGTTTTGAGAGTGAAGTTAGCATATTTTTTAACAAACTTTTTAATGCTCTGCTACACATTTGTTTGAATAACATATTGCAGATATTTATTTGCCGACCTTAAGTAATTATAAAAAAATATATATATTTTTTAAGTGCATATTTTTCATCCCATAGTTTTAACTGCTGTGAATTATTCCCCACTTTACCTCCGTGAGTGGCCCCCACTCAGCATTTGCCGAATTGCCCGGTGGTTCAGTCTAAACTAACCTATTATCTATGGTTCAGTCTAACACTGGTGGTGGAAACTCTATGGAGTAGTAGTTGGTGTAAAAATATTAATTAACAACGGAGGGCGAGTAAATTTTACTAGCTTATTACATTTACAAGGATTTTTACAATTTAATTTAAATAATTAATAAAAGGAGTACTCAGAAATAATAAGAACACTGCACCACGCAAGGGTATTATACAGTGTTTAATGTTATCCAACTTGTCTATAAAAGTTAAAAGAATTTTATTTAATTTAGCATATTATTTTGATAATATTTAATACATTTTAAATATTATAATAAAACACTTTTCTGACATGATCTAATTATATTTGATGTCAATATTTGTGTTAACTATGGGAGTCCACCTACACTATTTTATTTTTTTCTAAAATGTCCCAACTTTTTGAGCTACTCTGTATGAAGTATCTAAGTAAACCAGGAAATTCTCCTATGCTTTCTTCACATAGGGTGTACTTTGTAAGAATTCTTTTGAGCCACCGTTTTCAAAGTATTTGCATTTAAGTGGTTTAGAGTAACCAAAAAGTTGGATGAATACATTAAATCATTCATTTATGATAAGGCAGTTGTAATCATGGCCAATATGCAATTTTTAAAGGCATTTTTGGATTGCACTAAATAATTTAAACGGAAATATCTAGAAAACGGTTGCTCAAAGCGATTCTTACAAGATATACCTTTTTTTGTGTAGAAAACATAGGAGAGTTTATTACTTTACTCGGATAGTACGTACAGGGAAGCACAAAAAAGTTGCAACATTTTAGAGAAATTCAAAGTAGTGTAGAAATCGTCCTTTAGGTAACACCTAAAAATTCACCATATATGACTAGTTTATGTCCAAAACCCCTAGACACCGAATTTTATTACAATATTCAAACATATTAAATATTATCGAGATAATTTAGAAATATCTTTTGAACTTTGACACCCGTATCTTAGTTAATATAAATTTTTGTACTGAGGTAAGTTTAGTTAAATCGCCAAAAAGTGAGAATTCGAAAATCCTTCTTTATATACCATTTACCTATAACAAGTCTCATTTTGAACTGTGTGGTACTCTAGAAGTTATGGCTTATCTAATAAATTTGTTGACACACGGTATACTGGATACCAAACTTGCCGCCTTGTATTATGCAACAGCAGGTATTAAGCAAGATGAATACCTAAGTTGTTTTTGAGGGCTTGTGCCGGATGGGGATTTTAAAGTGTTACAAGGCGAAATTTCAAAAACGGTTTGAAATATTTGAACTATATTTTGGCAATGTATTTGAGATTCCCAATTCCTAAGATTTAATGTTTTCTTTTGTTATAATAAATATAATATGAATAATTAGAGGAAAAAGGATGTCCAGTTTTTGCAGAAAATAAGGTAATAAATGCAAAATATAGCTTTATACCTATAATTTATTATCCTAAAATAACACAAGCAGCAAAAATGCAAAAAATTACGTGTTACATTTTTAAAATCTTTGTTATAGCCCTCGAAGGCTGCCACTAACCAGAGTACCGTGGTGGATGCCTGGTACTTAGGCGTTGTTCAAGAACTAAAAGATGCAGTTTTTGCATTTTACAGTACCTATTAGACAACGGCATAGTGCCACCACGGACGTTATTTTTAAATAACTACTACCTAAAAATGTCTTCTTGGCTGGCCCTCTGGGTTCAAGATCAAAGGCTCTTTACATAGGTATGCATTATGTGCTTCTAAAAACTTTTAATAACAACTAATCACAACTAATTTTATTAAATGTTTTTATAATATATGACCCCCATAGTACATATAATAAGGAGAAATATTAATGAAAGTGGATTCACATCGTTTTTTCCCAGCATTTATCGATACTATGTTAAGTTTTTACTAATATTGGGTGGTAAGGGGTAATTCTACAATAAAAAATAAGAAAACAAAACTTTATATGGACATATGTCTTAATTTTGGAACTACCCCTAAAGTGTATTGTCGTAACCTTTAGGTTTTTTGACATCCAACGAAGGCCTATGCCTAAATACCAGAGTACCGTGGGTGTCGGGTTATTAGATGTTTAACCCATTGTTCCCCTGTTCCGTCCACGTTATCCAAGCACTGAAACATGCAGTTATGCATTTCACAACACCTTTTAGACAACGCGGTAGTGCCACCAGGGACGTTATTTTTAAATAACTACTACCTAAATTAGTTGCCTCATAACACTGACTGCTTATTATTTTTTTAGATTGAACGTCCTGATATTGAGAATTGCTCTGACTCAGAGCTGCAGAATATTCTACAAGAAGAAGTTTCCTTAGTTTGTTAATCGTTAAAATTATTTTTAATATATTGAGTATTTGCTTTAATTTAACATGTAGAAATCCATACTGTTAAACTTAACTTGAAATTTGAAACTAAATTAAAAGACGCAAAGTAAAATTATTGCATTGAAAACCGTTAAACTGAGACATTATTTAAATTAAAAAAAAACTCGTCGTGCCAACTCAATGATTTTAAGGTATTATACCGATATAACAAGAGTCCAATGAGAGCTTAAGGTAATTTGATTTCTGTAGTATTTATATTTGGCAACGTTGCGTAAAACATAGGGATCATTCGCAGAAATCTATTGGCAAGCATCTTTAAACAAGTTATCGGTTTTATATTGTAATTTTTATTTACTTATTGAATGTATAAATTAAACTTATTTTATTGCATGTTTAGTACTAAAAACTGTATACTGGTTAAGCAAACAGGTATTGGGATATTGGCCAGTAAAGCAACAAAAAAGGATGTATGTGGCTAATCCAATCAGAAATATTTACATGCGGGTATTCAAGTTAGGTTGTCTCTTTTCCTGACATTGCCTATGTGTTATGTTATTTAGCTGATTCTGTATAACCATAATTTCCACAAATACCAGATTTTGTTTCAATTTTACGTACCATAACCTTTTGAAGGCATTGTCACTTATCAGTCACATACATAGATAACCCACATTTAGATCCGCAGTGGCAAGAAGAATTTTTCGGATTTTTACTACCTCGCGCAGTAAACAAATCGAGGGTGGACGAACATGCGCACTTAAAAGTCATGTGAGAATACGAACACCGGCAACCGTGCCCCCGTTCGCGGTCTGACCGTGTCGGTCATTAGTTCATTCTGTCCGATAATGCGGATAATCTGTTTTGCGCCTGCCCGTCAAACCTCGGGGATGAGTGGTATCCAAGCGCACAAACACATTTTTTCGCCCATGAAGAGTAACTTTTGTTTCGCGCAGGTAATAACATTTGCAATCTCTCTATTATTTTTTAAATGCTATAACTTATCACAAGCTCTAAAGTATGATTTTAATTAGCCAAAATGTTCAGAAAGTAATTTTTTCTTTCTGTTGATACCACTTTCATTAAAATCTTAACGGCAGTTTTGGTGAAATAAAATTAGTCTGCGATATTCCATAAAAATCGATGTAAAAAGCAATCATTTTAAATTAATATTTACTTTTTTTAGTTCTCGGTAGATCTTCAAAAATTTTATTGGTTGCTATTCTTATTATAAAGTACCAATATGCTAAGTTTCATAATTGTCTATATATGTATTCCTACACCGGTAGTAGTACATTAATTGATGATTTAGTGTGTAAAACACCCAGCAGGTAGAGATAAGATAAACAATGTCAACAGGTAAAAATTTGGGTGACCAGCCCGCTTTGTTACTTTAAACTTTTGGACCATCTCTAAACATTGACAAAAATTTCTTATAAACATTTTGAAGTGGCACGACGGGTACGAGTACATAAGAAATCAAATTACTAACAACTTGACAACCTTCATTAAAAATCAGTACAGTTGCCAGTGTTTAATGTATATTATACATTTTTGATGTATAATTTAATAGAGTCAAAATATACAGGGCTTTCCATTAAAAAAAAACTTACTTGACAATATTTTTTTGGTGACACCTATAATATATTTACCAATAAATTCTGTATATATGTAAATATGTTAATTACATGTATCCTAATAATTCTGAAATTTAATTTATTAAATGTTTTACATTAAATGTTATAAATAATAAAGGTAGGCAAGTCTTTAAATTTATTTATATTTGTACTGTCATAATTAGTTATCTTGTTTAAAGTAAACAACAAATATTTTATTTTTAAAAATATTTAGTTAAACAGTATGGAATCAAGAATTAATGTTTTAAAAAATCATGTACTGGGCCTTTGCCAGATGTCTAAAAATATGAAATTCTACTCTTGAGGTATTTCGAAATATTTTTTGGTGTTCATATTTAAATTGTTTATATTCATTGGTGTATCATTAGTAAGTAATATGAGCTGTGAGCTAATAAATCAACCATCCATTCCAAACATTGCTCAAATATATTGTATGTATATGCAATTAAGTCCTTAAAATCTAGGCCTTGAACTAATTATTTTTAAAATTTGTAAGTCTTATATAGTATGTCCATGGATGGATTTTACAATAGCACAAATAGACTAAAAATTTAAATCTTTTATTAAATTGCTTTTATTTCTTAAAAAAAAGAATTACATGTCTTGTCCAGGGACTCCAAATATTACAAAAATGTGAAAATGACCTTTATTTTATAATAATTAAGCAAAGTGTTAACTAAAAAAGATTGAATCAAATGGGCATCCAATATGTAACTTGAATTGAAACTTTTCTGAAGTATTTAAAGTAAATGCAGTTTTTTCTGCAAACCAAAGCACTTTTCTCAACGTGAAATTTCTAAAACAAAAGTTTTTGGTCCAGTTGTGCTATTGTAAAGTCTATCCTTGGACATACTGTATAAAAATTTCTATCACAACTGTAATAATTTGTACAGAATATAAGTATATTTCTACTTTCTAATAATTGTCCTTATAAGAATTTAGTATCTTATGCATGGTGTCATTATAGCCTAATTTACACCGCGAGGATCAGTTAGGTCCGTGAACTTATTCTGCTTAGGAAACAAGTGTTTACATCAACTCAATTTGTGGATTAACTTACTTCGGGTTTAACACTCTACTACCTAAAAGAGAGGCAGTTCAACATGATCAGAATTTAATCTTGTGTTTTTTCAAATTATTAATTAAGTAAAGAGATGCTGATAAATACCTACAAAATTTAAAAAATATTTTTTTTAGGATTTTCTTGTTAAATCCAAACTGTTAAAGATTAAAGCTGTCACTTTAGTCCACCAAATATAACCGAGTTGTTTACATAAAGGAAAATCATATTTACTATACCCTAGAAAAACGACCTAAATTTTTGTAGTAAATTTTAATACCTATGTGTTAACACTTGTAAAAATGTACGCCTGACGGCATATAGACCTCAAACTAAAAAATTAGTTCTCCCCATGTAAACAAAGTTAATCATTTTTTAGTGAAATAATTTACCAAAAAATGACTTACTTAATAAATCATTAAAAATATTTCTATTTTAACTTTTAAAGTAGCACGTTAAATATCTTGCGGGTAAAAATTCTTTGTTAAATAACTTCTATACAAGCCGGTATTAATGGACACTTAAAAAATGTATAAGTTTTTTATTGCTTTCTCCCTTGTTGCTATAAATGCATTTAATTAAAAGTAAGAAAATGTAAATTAATTAAAAATTTAAATGTCTTAAACACTTAACGGCATAAGATATTAAATGTAAAATTATTAGGTCAGACCAATAATAAAATAATAATAAACATAACATGACATCTTAATCATCAATTTTAAGGGTTTAACCAATTATAACCGCGGTAATAATTGGTAACAACTTAGACGAATAATACATGAATTAATTAAACGTCAACACAACGGATTGGTAAATACCGTTTTATAATTGGTCTTTCGCCTAAAATTACGAATGAATGAACGATTAGATTTACAATGCCTTCCACATATCAAATTTTATATACTGGTTAAGCAAATAGGTATTGGAATATCGACCAGTAAAGCAAGCAAACAAAGGATGTATGTATATCCAATCAGAAATTTTTATATGCGGGTATTTACGTTAGACTGTCTCTTTTCCTCACATTGCTTATGTGTTAAGTTAGTTAGCTGATCCAGCAGAAGCTGTTTTAAAACTCATTGGACAACATCTAAAAAAGATACCTTGACCAAAAATAAGAGAAAATGTTACACAAGGCCCCATTTTTAAGATTGTTCCAAAACACCTCGTATAAAAACACGTATCGTATTATAAAAAACATAATTAGGCTTTTCCATTCATGTTCAAATCGGGCTTTTTAATTGGAATAAAACTTGGTACAGTTAACGGATTGACTAAAATAACCCTTTATTCGTATACTTTGGTTAATCTTAGAGACTAATAGTGTAATTACCCAAGTTAATTTATTTCTTACTATAATTTTAGCTTAACTTTTTATTTTAATATAAATAGCCTAGTATACACCGCTTAGATCAATTAGATTCGTGGAGTAAATTGAAAACTGTTTTTTCTTAGAAAATAAGTAATTACATCTACTTAATTTACGGTTCAATTTAATAGAGGTTTAACTCTAGTACCAAAATTAAATTTGGTTTTCAAATTATCATTCTGATTTGTATATAAAAAAATCAAAATAAAAAAAATGCCCCACCCTGTTTCGTTTAAATTAAAAAAAAACGATACAGATTTAAATTTTTAAAAATCTTACAATTTTACCCTGGATCTTGAAAATCAATGGGATCATTTTAAAAATGTACGTTAATATAATATTTTTATCTTATTTTTGGCCAAGAAATTTTCTATTAGGGAATGCGATGTGTTCAAGGCACCTTATATATTTTTATAAAATGTGATATTGATTCTTATTGTATCCTTTGCTACTCTGACCGAATTTTCATAATAATCTTACATGTTTTTATCTGGATACTAAATATATATTTTTTAATCTAACAAGATAATACGTAAACCTTATCTCAGTACATTAAATGTATAAGAAACAATACCGGAATTAAGGCGTTGAGAACCAGAGCGGATCATGCCAGAAATACAAAAATGTACTCTAACTTGTATTTTTAATGGCATAAAACTTACTTATCAAGATCAAACTCGACTAAGTGAACAATTACTATCTTATATTAATAAGGACTTTAGCCCTGATAAATAAGTTTTATGTTATTGAAAGTACACCTTAAAGCACAACAGATATTTTTCTACAAGCATGCTTAAAATATCATTTTCCCGCACGCATTTTTTTTAAATAAATATGTCCTCCGATAAATAATAAATAAAGTTTTGTTAGATTGTGATTTAAAATTAAATTTTTAAAGAATGTATACATTGTCTCTTTTATGCTTGTAGAAAAAATATTGATCCTAACTCTTGCGGAAAGTAACTTTCCCGCACTTAACTGCTTGCCAATAGTTCGCGTGCGGGAAAGAATAACTTTCCGCACTTGTTAGGATAATAACTATTGTGTAAGCAAAACTTGTTTTCAAACGGATATCTTCTGACAGACATGCGAACGCTTAGTAAAAATAGTAGGTTTGTTCCAGCAGAATGTTGTAAACATCGTAAAACGCAGAAATTGTTACAAACATTGGTCAGAAATGTTGGCAACAGTTTTCTGCTGAAACAAAATATAAACAAGGCGTGCATACTGCTTATGCGTCAATATAAGAAAGGTTATGTTAAAAATTTGTCAGTAATGTTTGAAGAAAGTTTGCAAACTTTTAAACAGTTTCCAACATCTTAAAATTACTGCTGGAACAAAAAACAACTGTATAATGTTACAAACATGGCACTGCTGGAACGACAAATTTGACGTGCGCAGAATCCGAACGGTTGCAAACATTTCTGACAGCCTGCTGAAACAAACCTAGCAGTTACATACATATTCCGATATTATTTTTTAACCATAATTAGGAAGAGGCTGTAAGCAAGTTTGTGTCGCCATAATGCAAAAATTAAAGACTAATTTTCTAATTTAGAAGGTAAATCATTAAATTATATATGTACCATTTAAATTAGATTAGTCAAATTTTAACGTGCATATAGGTATATAGAATCAAATAAACGTTTTAGAAAAGGCAATAAATTTAAGCAAACTTCTGGTTAGCGTCCTTATTTTTTAGTGGGTCAACCTGTAAGAGCCGCTTTTACAATGTTGTGTCAACTCTATCCTAAGGGTTTAAGCACAGATCGTTGAAGTCCTGGCTAAATAAATATGTCAGAGTCATTGACATTGTGTTCCTTTTTACGAATCGTCTTTCAGAACCGATAAGAACAGTTTTAAAAGGAACACCAAAAATGGGTGGGATTTGACCGTTAAAATGACATGTATTTATAACATTTGGCAGATTTGTTGTTCTTTGTTTGGTTTATGTTTTAGTCTTCTCGGTTTTAGTCTTCCGTGGTTTGTTTTTGTTTTATTCGCGTTAATTAAAGATCAAAGCACACTAGGCGCTCAAGTATCGGTACACTCACGGTCCGATCAAATATTTTACATGCTATTTAAATGTTATTCAAGGTCATTGATTTAAAAGCATGTAAAATATTTGACCACACACACCTTTGGTGATGTTTTAAAACAAGATTCGATTTTAGGCTATTAGTATAGTAAACCAAGAATTGGCACGAGATTGTCAACGCGGCTTTAAAAGGTTTCAACTCTAACTAGAACTTAAATTGTTCAACTTTAGACTATATTCAGCATAAGCCAAAGATTGTAATTCTTTTAATGGTGTTTTATTTGTTTTGATATTATTAAGCAATAGGTAGCTTTAGAATGACACAGTACACACATTTATAATAACCTAAGATAAAAATGGAAATATTAAGAAAAAAAATTGGTACATATTTTAAAACAGATTTTTTTGGACTAGTTGGCCTTACAAACCGGTCTATTGGCCACATTTATAACAGACAGATACGTATTTTTATCTAGAGGTAAATAAATTTTAATACTTCATTTTAAATTTGGCTTTACTCTAAGAAAAGTTTGTGTTAAGATTTTTGTCCTTTGTAAAAAGCTAAGAATTATTTTATTTTTGCCAGGTTTTAGGTTTGTTATAACTAATATAATACGCGACTCATATTGTAATTATTCAACTTTTCATTATTTTAATCTTGGAATTTTTCATTTGAATTTTTTTAATTCTTTTAATATCCCTAAAAGGATAATAATACCATTTAATAGTATTTTTTAAAGAAATCACTACTTAAGTAAATTGAACCTTAAAGCGTTTTCGCACATACCAAAAAACCTGTGCCGGTAACGACGCCGATGTCTAATGCAATGTAATTTAATTATCATTTTTGCACATTTTACCGTTTATGCAGCCGGTGTTGGTTGCCAGTCGACAATCGGGGGCCGGGCCGATCCTCCGGTTTGTTCAGTTCACTCGTTTTGTTATGTACATTTGTACATATATCACCGACTTGCCGGTGCCGAAAGTATTGTTTTGATTCATGTTCTAAGTTCATTTATCACTGTCTTCTCAGTAAACACTCGTCGTTGCTAGGGCGATTGTGTGTTGTTTTGTTTTTAATAAATAAATTTTAATGTGTACGATGTTGTTACGTTAATGATCTCTAAGCTTTTCAAAAAGTTTATAGAAGCTTACCTTCCATGTATATCACTGTCAACAAGTGGATGTACGCAGTGTTGCTTTTGTTTTTCGCTTTTTGGTACTTTATTCTTAGTTAAGCAACAACCCAAAAGTAACGTTTGTTGAGATCACTAGCGTAGATCATTCTTTCACCACTGCTAAATACACAATAAATCGAAACCGGCACGCCGACAGTTCAATATGTGTGGCAAGCAATGTTGCTACGGAGCGGAGACCAGCCACCGGCACCGGCGCCAACATTGCCGGTGGGTGTGAAAACGCCCTTAAGTTTACACTCCAAGTTGGATACAATAGTAAGATGCAAAAGCATGTTCCACCAGTATGGGATACTTCAAAAAAATTAAAAAGCCGTACTACGTTTTTAATTTAGCTTCAAATGTTTGTGTTCTGTTAATCAAATTTAAGGAATGTTTATGTATGTGAAAATATCAGTATTTTTGAAAAATATTTATTTGATATTTATTATTTTATTTATTATATACATTAAAAAATAAATGATGATATGGAACACATTTTGTTTTTGTTCCATGCAGATATAAATTTAAATCTAAATAATATTGTGCCACTTTATACAGGGTTATCATTTTAGTTTGTCCCACTTTTTGGGAGCCTGTAGCTTTTTTGTTTTTTTAAGCAGTAGGTGTCACATTTAAAAGCATTTTTTTTTTTTGTGAATGGGACACTTTGTATGTTATATCACCATTAAATGGGTACTTTAAGGAGCTTTACAAAATGCCACATTTGATATATTTATCTTTAATAGTTTCGGAAATATGACCATTTAAATCTTAAACATATTATATGTAATTTCCACTACTACCTTCTTACAAGACTAGATGAAGATAAAATGGAAATTGTATCTTTTAAAAACCCATTTAATGGTGATAATATACAGTGTCCCATTAAAAAAATTGCTTTTAAATGTGACTAGAGCCCATAAAAACTTGGCATAAAAATTCTACATACTGTTTTTTTTTAAATGAATATGCTAGCTCAAAAAACAAAAAGTTACAGGCTCCTAAAGTGGGACAAAACTAAAATGATAACCCTGTCTGTACCATTGGCGTAGCCGAAATTTTGGTTTGGGTCAAAAATAACATAGCTAAACAAACCCAATAAATATTGTATAATTATTATGTATTTTAGGATTAGGATCCATGTATGTAGACATATTTGTTAAGAAGCCTAAATAATGTTTTAAAAGTTGGGGGGGAAAAATATGAATACCGAGGTTATCGCAAAAATAAGGTAATCAATGCAAAATGTATCTTTACACTTATACGATATTATCGATTTAGCAAGCAAAAATGGTGAAATAACATAACAATGGCTTGAAAATGCATTAAAAACGCTGGAAGTTCACTTTTAACGGTGATATGAATTGGTAATTAAAAAACACTATATATGGTTATCGATGATATCTGGTCTACATCATGTCCGTCTATAAAGATAACTAAACTAAACTTTTTGGTATTTGTGTTCCTGACATGTTTGTTTGGTATACAGACTGCCCACGGATGGGGTTAACAAGAGGACAAAATTTCATTTTTGGAAAAAGTAATTCTTTATAAAAAATTTTGCTTGTAAAAAATAGGATTCACGAACAGAAAATGTTTATTTTGTATACAGGACTCGCAATAACATAGAATTTAAAATAAGATTTTGAATGACTTTATTAATGCTACAGGGGTATCAAAAAGTTTTATGAAACTGATTTTTAAGTTATTAAAAATTATTTACTTTATATTTTTATAATAAAATGACCTAAAAAACACGTATAATTTGCTTTTCGAAAACCAGCTTTATTCAAAATCCTTCATAACACTATTTTTCAGCTCAAAACGAATGTGATCAAGGCATTTTACCAAATTATGAAGTTTAAAAAAATGTGTGTTATTGTTTTTATCGATTACAACCATTATTCTAAATAAATTTTCCTTATAACATTTTGCTTAAAAATGAAAAATAAAGGTAGTTTACTCTTGGAGAAAAATCATGTTTTTCAAGTTTTTTCAAACCCTGTATACAAAATTACCATTTTCTCTTCGTGAATACTATTTATTTTTGCAAGCAAAAATTTTTTTATGAAGAACTACTTTTTTCGAAAAATAAAATTTTTGGTTCATTTGTCCTCTTGTTAACCCCATTTGTGGACAGTCTGTATAATTAGTTGTAATATTAAAAAAAATAGTTGGTATTTTGTGCTTTTAAAATCAATTATTAATTGGTAACTTATTTAATTTTTAATATGACCTTATTAACAAGTTAATAGGGGAAAAGTTTATAAATATTACTAGACTCTAATCATTTCTTCCAATTATTTAGTGACACTAACCTAAGTTATTATTAATATAATTAGATTTTTACATATTTTGTTCAAATGATCAATGATGGTTTATTTAAATATTACAAAAATATTAAACATATTGTCTAAGAATGTATTAATGTTTATTCTTATGATTTTCCAATACAAAATTATTTGATTTCCCTATATCTTTGTGTTATTAACATACAAACTGTGATATTCAAAAAATAATTTATTTACAATATAACAATATTTTAGTCCTAAAACTAAATAGAACTAAATAACTTAACAACAACTCTGAAGGTAAAACGCAATAAATTAGTATGGCTTACATAAAAATCATAATTTTAACTTCAAAGCACACAACCTAAACTATGTATCACAAAAAATATAAACAGTAACCAGCCTTTAAGTCCAAAATTTTTTTATCTTAACTATAAATATAAAGATCCGTCAGCAGGACCTAAATAATGCAATGAAATTAGTAAAACGTCTATAAGTGTCCAAACACCCAATCCCCCAAAACTAAATAGTTTTCCTATACCTTCTTGCCAATGGCCCAAATAAAATCTATCAGCTCCAAAACCACCGAGAGTTATACTAAGAGCCAATGCTGTCGACCATCTGTAACCTCCAGTCCAGTTACATTTGACTTTTTTATTAAATGTTCTATGACCTAAAACGAGAAAATATGATTTTAAAACAAGCGTGAAAATTTACATTGAAATCAAGGTCGAGTTTAGAAATTAAAAATTTAATTTTAGTATAAGTATAGTGTTAACTTTACGGCCTTAAGAAAGTGGCGTTTATAAAAACGTTTTAATTTTATTTCTATCATTTTTACTCTAATTTATATGTCATACTCGAGCAACTTATTGACTTTAGTCTACATTCAATTTAGCGCCTTTTGTGGTATTGCTCAGCTACAATTAATCATATTTTAATAAAAAGACTTACCGACTTAAGTATTAATTACGTACATGCGTATTTAATACTTATGTTTAATTTGGTATACCTAATACTTCAATTAAGGTTAAAATTAAATTTGTTTTATACACTTTTGGAATTTTGAGACTAATACTAATCCTAACATTAAATTTTGAGATAATAATTTCTTTTAAGCTATTTGCTTTTACCTATTTAAAAAATGGCTCTAGTCATATTTATTTACTTTTTTTGCATTATTAATAAATAAAAAAAAAAGATTTAGCTAACCAAAACTAACCATAAACCCACCAAACTAACCAAACCCCCACAACAATTTCACAGTTTTGCATGACCGTCTGTGGTGCTTTAAACCAATCAAATTACCGGTTCCTGTGCTTTTTATTGTAGTCTAATTAAGTCTTACCAGGAGTAAAAAACTAAGAAAACAAATGGAAATAATTCCCTACTGTCACAATAATATACAAAAAAAATGCTCCCTTTTTCGACGGTTAAGAGAAAAACTTCTGCTTTTCATATCATTCACCTGGACCCATGAGCACCGGGAGGGGGATGCACTTGCACCCCCTGGCCAGAGCAAAATAAACCTAGGTTAATGTGCTCTGCCCTGGCTTTGTAAGGAAATATCCGCGCTATTTAAATCGAATTAATTGAATATCAAAATATGGATGAAGAAGTACGTTTTGTTAGGTGAAGACCTTTTCTTTGGTCTTCAAAATTGTTTTTCGCTCATATCAAAACAGGTTAGGTGAAACTGTCAGATATATAAGAAGGTACAGTTCCTTACATAAAGCATTTTTTTGGTTTATTTGCAACCCCCCTAAAAGTCATCCTGGCGGCGCCTCGCCCATGCCTGGTATGGAATGATTTCCATTTGTTTTCTTAGATAAGGCCTTGTTTAGGTGGCAACTTACCTAAACACAAAGATCATTTCTGACTGTACAATTCGTAATATAGATATCTCTTGGCGACGCTACAGATTCACAAGTAGCTTTTAATTCACAATTGTGTTCCCAGTGTTCAGTCTGGTAACAATATCGGCACAAGTACTTTCGCTGAAATTCTTTTGGACCCTAAAAACAAAAAAAAAAAAAAAAAAAAGTAAAAGATAAATGCGGATTTACCCGCTAAAGATTCCTCGTAGAGAAAGAACGACTTTAGTAGACTGTATTTTAACTGAAGGACTGACCAATTTTGATAATTAATAAATACAAAGTAGCCAAATATAATCATTAAAAATTATATCGATAAAAGCCTTAAAAGTATTTTTTTTTTTCAAATGGAAACCCCTATCTTTTATGTCAAAATATTTTATTGAGTAATGACTTTAATTTGAAGAGATAATTCCTTGGAATTTTTTAAGTAAAAAGTTCATATAAACATAGGTCCAAAGACGCTTCGTTTTTGGGATACAGGGCGTTAATAAAATCAGTATTTTTATCTTAAAAATGCTTTCACTGATTTGGATGAAATTTATATGAATACCCATTTAAGGTAATAAGGCGCCTGTAAAGCTTTACCTAGATTACGATTATTGGGTCCAGTGGCGTCTCAGTGGGCACCACAGCCACTATTATTGAGAAAAAAGTACGCAACTTTATATAATTTTATAAAGTTTTATTATTTTTTCCGATTAAACAATTAGAAGTGCAACTTTTTAGTTTCTTGTATTTTTCTCGTATCTCGCTTTATTATCAAGAAAAAAATTGAAGTCACTTTAAGTGATACTCAAAAGTATCCATAAACAGCTTAAAATAAAATCCAAATTTAAAAAATAAGCAATTTTGACCTTAGTAAATAAGAAAAATGACGATTATCGATAAAATACACCACTGCTCATTTATTTTAAAACTAATTAATGTTTATTTTTTTATTTTGGTTTGTTAAGCATGTTGTCTGTGGGTAATTTTTAGAAGAAATTAGAGTGAAATTATTTTTTCTCGAAACCGAAGCTAGATACGGAAAAAATTTAAGAGACTAAAAAGTTGCAGTTTTAATTGGTTATTCGGAAAAAAATATTAAAACTTTATAAAAAGTCAGTGGCGTACTTTTTTTCTAAATAATATTGGCTGTGGAGCCCACTGAGAATCTACTGGACCCAACAATATTAAACTAGGTAGAGCTTTACAGGTGATTTATTACCTTAAATGAGTGTACCAAATTTCATCCAAATCGGTTGAAGCGTTTTTTAGATATTTAAAAAAATACCGACTCTTTTTAAAAACTTTAACGCCCCGTCTCACGAAAACAAAGCGTCTGCGGAAAAATGTTTATATAAACTTTTTACTTGAAAAATTACTAGGAATCATCCCTTAAAATTAAAGTAATCACTTATTTTATACCCTGTATATATTTTTTAATGTTAAAATTTTATAAATACTTTACAACAAATTAAGCTATTAGAATGCGGTTTTCGCAGGTGGCCTTACATCTTTAAAATTTTTGTAGAATATCTTCTCCATTTTGTTGTGACTATGTGACATTGTATTAGTACAAAACCAAAATGGGCGTTTTTCCGATATAGGGCAACCTTGTTAATTTAAATAGAACACCCTGTATATGTTTCTATATTCTTAACATGTAATCTTTTTCCTTTAAAAAATGTAACAAAACTGACCTCCAAAAAATTGGCATCATGTCAATTAAGAGTATTATTTGACAATTAAAAATTGCTACATCCAAGGTTCCAAAAAAAAGGTGACAACGAAACTAAATAAAGGTTTTCACAATATTACCAAAAGCTCTTAAAAAACTAATCTAACCTCAGACAAGCCGCAAATTGCTGCACTTACCATTTGGTATTTTTTTGTACAATATACCTACTTAAAAACTTACTTGGCATTTCACCTCAGGTATTGCCCGACACTGTGTTGTCATTTCTCGTCCATAGACGCACGTTTCATTTAGCTCGCATTTTAAGCACTGAACGGGAAGATTTTTACATTCCATATTTAAAGGACATTTTAGGACTAAATCGCTCTAAAAAGAAAGAAAAAAACTGTCAAGTGTTACAAAACAATAAAGAAAATAATACATTTATTCAAAAAAAATGGTATTAAATAGGTATGGAATTTCTGTTTTTTTTTGCATGGGGAACACTTTGAAAAATAAAATAATGGACAATATGTTAAGCTTTAAACTAGAGTTTTTTTATACAATTATAATGCTATGCTTTATTGTTACTTTCATTGTCCTATTTTTTCCGGATTTTTTCAAAAGTACCAAACGAAAAAGTTAAGTGTATGTATTTTTTACATTTTAGAAAAGGCAATTAAATTGCCTATAAAACAAGGTCACTTAACCAGCCCGGCCCTTTTCATTTAAGATTCTAAGGGTTGTTGTTACCATTCCAAGAGGGTTTATTCAATTTGACTGTAAACAAACATATATAGTGTTCTCCTAAAAAACAGGGTTTACGTGTTTTTGCAGTTTTTCAGATTTTCCATAGAGACTGACATATTAAGTAACTTTTCAAATTGACACCTTGTATATTATATCGGATCAGCTAACTTTAAAGGTTAATCGGCCAGTAATGCAATAACAAAACAAGCACTTTTAGTCACCTAATCCGAAATGTTTACATGACGGCATTCGCCTTAGACTTTTTTTTTTCCACGCATTGCCTGTTTAGATATTTGACTGACTGATTATGTATACTCTAGAATGATTAAACAATAATAAAAAAACTTTGGCCAACAGGCACAAAAGTTTCTTTTTGACTTCAAAAAACTGCCAGTTAAAATTTGAGCCCTTAATATTAATATTAAGATTGTCCGCATCGCGCTTTTCTATTTCTCGTAAGAATATCATGAGGAAATTATTTTTTGCACCTTCCGATTTTTATTGCTGACTTGTTGCGTTATAAAAATCCGTTAGTCTGTTTTTGTAGAGAATCGAACGCTCTAAAAAAGGTCACTTATAATTTTTCGCGGAAGTTAATAGTTTAAGAGTTATTCAAAGTTCAATTTATCGTAAACTTCAATGTTTTTGATGCATTACATCAAAATTTTTGGTTTTATTGAAATAGAAACTCCGTAAAAAAATGTTCATCTCAAATTTAATTTGTTAGAAAATAATTGTTGATTGATCATTTTTGAGGTTTCGATCGTGATAATGCAATAAATGCAAATTTATACACTTAGTAAACCGTACTTTTCTTTGTTTTCTTTTTGTTTTAACCTATAAAAAATTGGGGGTAACAACATCCTGTGTTACTCGGGCTCCTATATCTTTTCGGGGTAATTACACAAGTGCATCAAAATTATCGACAATTTTCCTTGAAAGCGTATTGCCTAAATTTCGCCAAAATGTGAAAATGAATGAGAGTAGTTTTGAAAAGGCAATACACTTGAAAGTTAAATTATCTGATTATTTTGATGCACGAGTGTAATTTAGGAGAAAATTACTCGAAGAAAGTGAAACTATCAAATGAAGGAATATTATTTTTTTAATTCAACAATGAAAAACATGACAGTGCAGCTTTCGATTTCTACTCAAGCGATAATTGTCGAGTAGACAAATGGGTGAGTGTTATTTTCATTCAAATATTACACTTGCACTTGTTGAATGCCCACCCTCCAAATAAATTTCTCTGCCAGGATCGACTAAAGGAAAGGGCGGGCGCCGCCACTGTTTGACATGACAGTTAAATCAAACTGAAATTGACAAAATATTGGTTATTTAAAAAGGGCATTAAAATAAAAAAATTGTGAAAAAATGTATGAAATATGGACGAATTTATTTACCTAAGCTATGAGATTACCAATTATTATAAAATTATTTTCACTGGTAAGACTTGAGAAAATCCCCTGCTTTATAATAATAGGAAAAGCTAACCATTTTCAATCCTTTTAGACATTTTGTGTTATTGGCTCAATTTTCTTAAACTTAAACAGTTTGACATGGTTTCATGACGTGCTTAGCATAGGTCTTTGTGGATATGTTTTAATTTTAACAGTTAGCCTAATAGTACTAACGCTGCACGACGAGTTGGACCAAATATTAGATTATATGTTCATGTTAATTGGGGCAATATTAAATTTTACTGGTAAGAAATTTAACTCAATGTAATTTAAACAAAAATGTACTTTTAAAGTTCAAGAGTTTTTCAGGTTTTCCATGACTAATTTAATAGAAATAATGGTTATAATTTGTAATTTAAAATATGAAAAAAAAAAGAAACGTATCACACTTATTATACATCAGAACACAAAAGCTTTGGGATAAATGTAGTGGCGACTTTACTATTTTATTTTCTAATAAATATTTTACCTATGCCAGCATTTTCAAACATTTTTTTTTTTTGACGCAAAAATTCATCTTTTTAAGAAAGTAATCACTGCGAATTAGAAATTTTTAAAATAATAAAAACACACTAGAAAATAAAAAAATCGTTAAGATCCATGGTTTATAATGCATTTTTGCCTTCTAAACATAAATTTGTGGCCAAGCCTCAAAAAACTAGGAAAAATCGCCGTTTTGACAGTTTTCTGCATTTTACTGAATACTGATGGGTGCTGAAGCACGTGCAAATACATCAGAAAACGTGTATAGGTCAACGCTTTTTAAATCATAAGGAAATAGCTGAATCTTCAGAAAACTAATGAAATAAACATTAAAGTCTGTGATTTTCAGGCGATATATGGTTTCCCATTCATGTTCTCTGTCTGAGTCTGAGCACCAATCAGTCAGAAAATGGTCAGTTTTGCAGCAGCACCCAGTCCTTAGAAACTCGCTAAAAAAACATCAAAACTGAGTTCTTTTCGGTTTTTTGAGGTTATGAAAAATTGTGACCTAATGCCCAAATTCTGATGACAGATTCGTGTTTAGAAAAAAATCCATGTGTTTCAGGTCGCTAATAACCCTGAAACTATAATACTAAATCCGTCTACGATACATCCTAAAATCTTTTTTATTAAAAATTTTGCCCTGAGCACCAATCTGTTTTTTTCGGACAAATTTAATTTCAAACCCATTCCTATACAAAATGTTTTTTCAGAGCCAGAGGGGCTTTCCAGTGACGCAAATAGAGCGCTCCCGAGTAGCTCAGGAGCATTTCGTTCTACTCTTTTGGCGTTCCAGTGACGGAAAGTGTTATGCACCTGAGCTACTCCGTTTTTTCTTTCCTGTTGCCCCTCATGCACCAACTCCTCTTTTGGTTTTTGTGCTTCAAACGTGTTTTTTATGGTTAAGGATGGATTTTTCAAAATTATTTATTTAAAATGGAATAAGATATTGAAAAAGATTATTATTATAAAGCCAAGAAAGGTTAAAAACAACGAAATTTTAAAATTTCTTAAAGTATTTCTCTGTCCTTGTCTAAGGATGCGTTCCAGTGACTAACTTTTTAGAGCAGTTGAAGAGCTTCAAGCCCTGGAGCGTGACGCACAAAAATTTTCGTCACTGGAAAGCAACCCACGTATAAAGCTTGGCGCTCTTATTTTTTGCTTCACGTAGATCTTTGAACGGTATTTAAGTACTCTTTATTTTCAGACGATACAAATTTGCTCCCTATTTCGCTAAATTCACAATCAAATTGTATCTTGTAGAGTAAAATTAACTAATTTAAATTGATTGATTGGATACTCGCGATCACTTGACTCTAGGTGTGTTTGGCATAGTGAAAAGTGTAGTGTATTGTAGATGCCAAACGCGTTTAAGTGAGTTATGTCACAAATGTTAAAAATTTAAAAAGACTTTTATGCTTTTATTTATAAAAAAATAAATTAAGTTTTTACATATTTGGGCTTTTTGTTCTCTATACTTGTTCGTACGAGTGGTCCAACAACTTTATCGACAAGTATTATTGTTTTAATAAAATGTACCTAACTTCACGTCCTCGAAAATAGTATTGTCGAGTTAAAAAGTTACAGCTAGTTATAACTTTTTGTTATGCCAAACAGAGCTTCTATTGGGAAAAATAAAATCGGTTGGTGTGGATGTTACATAAATAAATGTTTTCTTATGCTTAATATAATCTAACTTGTTTCATTTTTCTAGGTGGAATTATAGCAATAATTTATTATTGCGATGTATATGAAAGGTATACATCTTTAATGCCGGCTCAATACTTGCTTGGCGTTGGAATATTCGCTATTTTAGCGGGAACTTGCATGACAGCTGATTTACTAAAGAATATTTTTAAAGTAATTCCAACTAACTAAAGTAGCAGGATCTTTTCGACTTTTAGATATAATATAACATAGCTTTAAAGGTAGTAGACAATGTTATGTTTTTAATAATAGTACTTTCTTGGACTTCCATTTGTCTTTATTTTTAATTGATACACGAAATTTGGGATGGTAGTCAATGGTGTCTATCTCTAACCGTTTTTAAGTGATTACTTCAAAACGGTTGAAGATAGACAGCATTCAAATTGTGTGTTTAAAATAAAGACAATGGAAGTCCAAGAAAGTAGTATTATTAGATAATGTAACCAATCCTATCTATATTGTCAATTTTTATTTAAAACAGTGTATCTAAGATGTAACAAAATGTTGATAAAAAAAATAAGTTGTATTATTTATTTGTTTTGTTTTACTTGGTAGACAACTAAAAAAGGAAGGTCTAACGTTTTTTTCAATTAACAAAAACAATTATTTTAGCGTATACAGGTTAAAGATGGCCATGAAAAACAAACGCAAGGTAGGTTTACAAGCTTGCGTTTGTTTTTCACGATCTTCTTATATTTACCAACATAAGATACAATAACTGTTTCTTGTTAAATCATTTATAAACGCTTTATTAGAACCTGATTAAAAAGTGCTTAGGTTAAAACATTAAAAAGAATATATTAGTTTTCTCTAAAAGTGATTAATTCGGTGTACCAGGTGTTCGGGGGATAGTTTTTAACGTAAAATTATGATTTAGCTCCCCAAGAAAAAACCCCCTAACGATTTTTGGTTCGTCTTTTTCGATTCTGTCAGAAATTCGGACTCAGTGCCCTACAAAACGTCCCCACAATGATTTTCTTCTTAGCGATGACGTCTGCGTCCAGGTATGGGCGCACAAGTTGTCCGTGGAGTGTTCACCAATGGCATATTTGGCTGAATTTAGCGACCCAAAAACCTCCGGGCCCGAGTTTCTCTTCTTCCCCGCAAAAATTTTGAGAGAGAACCACGACGATGTTTTCGGCGTTCCTGAGCTCTAGGTGTTCGACCAGCGACCTCAAAACTCACGGGTACCCTACCGGGGCCAGTTCTACCTCTTTTTACGAAGTTATTTAATTTTTAAGGGGCGTCTCAAAAATCCATTTTTAAATGCATGCACAATATTTTTAGTGGTGTTATAAGCTAAAAAATTAATGTTTCAATTTAAATGGCCATATTTCCAAAACTAATAAAGATATACATATAGAGTGTCTCCACGGCTGGACTTAACTATACTTGTATTTTATTTTTATTATTTCAAAAAAAAGTTAATCCTCATAAAAAATTTGGGTAATTTTCTAGAAATCTGCAGCAACTCCGATTTTAACGAAATTTGGTATAAGGCGGTTTTTGGGGCGCTGATCACGAATCTGAATAATGCAAAAATAATGTAAAATACGTAAAAAAACGGGGTTTGAAAAGGTGAAAATCAAATATTGTGTGCCACTTTAGCTTCAAATCAAGAATTGTATGCAAAAGAAGGGGGAATATTGTAAAATAGGATTAGTTTAAATTTTAAGTCTGATGATGAATATCTCAAGAACAAAACTTTTCCGCCAAAAAAAAAATCTTTCAGATTCGTGATCAGTGCCCCAAAAAACCCCGAGTACCAAATTTCATTAAAATCGGAGTTGCCGCAGGTTTCTAGAAAATTACCAAAATTTGGCTACGTCCTAAAGCTATAATAAAAATTGCCCCATGATATACAGGGTGCTTTAAAATCGCGCATATATTTTTTTTGAATAATGAAAAAACTTGAAAAATATTTTTTCAAAACTACAGTAGTAAAAAAAGAATTATACCCTTTTGTCTTATCGTTTATGATTACGTGAAAAAATTAAGTGTAAACTTTAATAAATGGTGTTTTCGTCCTAAATAATTAATTTTACTTTTTATGTGCAAATATTATCAAATTAAGGTAAAATGTATGTAACCCAAAAGGTAACGATTTATTTAACAAAGGTTTTATTATTTTTTACACTATTAATATTATTTAATTAGTTAAAAAATATTTATAGCTGATTTTTTTGTACTTGCCAAAATTACATTTTCGACATATTTAATATAGGTACCCGTATATCTCAAGACACTTTCATTACAAAAAAAAATTACTGAACTAAAAAAAAGTTTTTACAGGTATAGTTAATAGTTAATAATAGTTAAGTCCCTCCGTGGACACACTGTATATTAAATGTGGTATTTTGCAATGCACTTGAGAGATCTTTTTAATGGTGATTTGCATAAAAGGTGTACAGGATGTAATTTTATTGATAGCTAAAAATACAGGATATGATTCCTTAGCTCAGTTTAGGAAGAAAAGATCATATTAACTTATATCCTCAACCTCTTAACTTTAGGGAGTTTTAAGAAATATTATATTAGGGAGCTTTAAGAAATATTATACTATACATATTCTTATCATAACTTTGAAACTGTTTAAGATATTTTAATAAAATTTGGCACGCACCTCTGAGCACCAATATATATTTTTTTAATGTACAATATTTTTAAATATTTCTACCAGTGGCGTCCGTATGGGATGAATACTGAAGATTTTAAAAAATATGGTACGCCATTGAAGCTTTCCAAAAATAAAATTATTTTTTTAATACTCATTTATTTTGCAACTAATCTGATGCCTTGCCTTTTTTCGCATAAAAAAAAAAACTAAAAATAGTACTGAATTAGTACTTAAAAAATAATTTCACTATATCAAACATGCATCAAAAGGGTTTTTTCCTACGACCACATGTGAAAATAGTAAATAGCACACTGTTTTCATGCATAGAAAATGCCTTATATCACACTAGTGTTAGAAGTACTTTACAAATACTAGTACAGGCATAATATAAAGCTGTCATCGCTGTCATTGTTATTTAAAATGAAAATTTGGAGTTATCAGGTTGTTAATGGGATTTACATTCAAAAAGCCATGCAATATTTTTTAAATGAGGACCTTTTTTAATTCTAAATGATAAAAGCTACTAGGTAGGTGATTTTTGATATAAAAATATTGTTAAACAGCATAATATAATATATATGAAAAGTATATATCACCTTAGTGATGCAAAGTTTTTTAATTATTTATTTTTCTGTGAAGACAAACAACTTTTATTGTTTTTTTGGTAACATCTTGTGGTCGTAGGAAAAATATGTACATTACTTGTGTGAAAATCACTTTCTACACTCGTGGAGCCCACTGGCTCACGCCTCGTGCAACAATATTCCTACTGTCTGAAATAAGTCAGTTTCCACCCTTTGTAATGTAATATACTATTATTTTTTTACGCGAAATAAGTGCATAGGACAAAAAAATAAATTTAGGTCAAATTTGTTGCAAAATAAATGGAAATGTTAAAAATCGTAAAATGCACATTTATAGTTTTCTTCATTCAATATTTCCAAAACCAAACAAGATACAGCCGTCATCAAAAAGGCATTAAATTCTGCAATTAAATGGCCTACAAGTTTTCCCATTTAGCCATCCATCTATCTTTTATAGTTTTCAATATCCCAATACATTCCCTATCAATTTCTGGACACACTGCAGAGGATGTAAATTTATAGGTTGACTTCTGGTACAATCTAACATTCATAATTTTAAAGTTCATTGTTAGCTATACAGAGATGGATAACTTGAAAACGAAATGTTTCCGAAAAACAATTCTTTCAGATTTGTGATCAGCGCCCTAAAACTCCATAATAAAATTGGTCAAAATCGGAATTGCCACAACTTTCTTAGATAAATACTAGTTTTTTGGAAGACTTTCCTTTTGTCTTTCAGCAAATGGTCACTTAAATTTATATAACAAGGTTACCTACATAATTTTGATTCCTAACAGTCATAATTACATAGTCTGTGTCGCACTGGGGCCACTTACGGAGTTAAAGTGAGAAATCATTTCAATCGCAGTAGCCATGTCGTTGCGACTTTATGAAAAACGGGATAAAATAAAAAGAAAATTGGTGTTTCAAAAGGTTGACAACAAATATTGAGTGCCAATTTATCTTTTAATCAAGACTTGTTTGCAGCAGCAAATTTGTTATCAGGTTGGATGATGGATATGTCGAAAACAAAACGGTTCTGACTAAAATTTCTTTCAGATTCGTAATCAGCGCACCCCGTATGCCAAAAACCATCAAAATCTGCGTGGATTCTGGTAAGTACACAATTACCGATTAGTTCTTACAATCAAATATTTGTTTCTTTTTGCGGTCATATTTTAATACTACGATAGCGACTTTTCATATTCACGTTTGGTTTTGTCTAACGCTTCAAAAATCTATGTAAGAAAGCTTCGGAGCCAAATACATTGAAAAACTTAAAATAGGGCCTTACAGATATTAACAGGGGGCAAATTGTAAAAAAAAACTACCTTTAGAAATATATTTAAATATAAGATTTTTTGAACACACTTATTGTCCGTATAAAGCATTAATACAGTTATAAGTATGCATAAATTAAGTTTTAAAATTTTAAAAGTAAACTTTTATCCTAATGCTAACATAATAAATTAGATTGGTAGGTATTATTTTTTTATTATTCTCTTAATTTTGCAACAATTAAAAACTTTTTAATTGTTATTGAGATATTTCGGACTTAAATAATGCCGAGACAAAAACATTTTTTATATACAAAAGAAAATCATAAATGTGTAGGATCTATGCACTTATTCTAATCTATTATGCATAAAAATGTATTAAGTTTTTTTGCACTTAAATAAACTGAGAGTGATTACTATCAAAACTGAAAATTTTTAAGATGAGGATAAGGTTTGCAATCCAACAAAATTTGTTAGATTCTAAATATATCTAGAATGGGATTTATTAAGGGGGAGATATCAGTAAATGATTAAATTTCCATTAATTTTTATGTTTTTTTTTTTTAATGAGAATAATATAATATTTTTTTTCCTTTTTAATTATTCTAAATGGCGACTGTACGCTAAATTCTGAATTTAAATTTAAAAACTAAAATTTTTTGTGTTTATTAATGTCATAATTTGTTGGTAAATAGATAAATAAAAAAATAGGAATACAATGCTTGAAAAAATAAAATGACTTTTTGGCTCAATTGTTTCTGGGTTTAAAAAAATATTGTGTCCGCCAATTTAAAAATGTAGTTTTGAGAAAAACGTGTTTAAAGTTTGAATAGGTACATAAAAATTTATTGATTATAGTGAATTATCGGCTCTGTAATATAAGAAATACTGAAAATTATGTTCTAAAATTTTAGTGACATGTTCTTCAATGACTATACTAACATATTACGAAAAAAAATCATGATATTAGAGATAATTTAGCCTCTACTTTAAGTAAATAAGCTAAAAAGTTTTATGGTATTTCCCTAACTACATACATAGAGTCAGGACAAAAAGTCTTTATACACCATTTCTAGCAAAATTTACTTTGTATGTATTTTTTGTAATATAATAAGCCAAATAACCAAATTAAAAAAAAAAATTATAAAGTTAATATTTTAGCTTTCCATGTTTTTTATATGTTTGGTTAGTTTGCCTGCAAAAAATACAAAGTACTTAAAATGGTGTACGGTGACTTTTGTGCTGACTGTATATTTCAATTTAAAAAATTGATTTTAAATCTAACTACCAAATATTTTTCTACCAAGGGACCATTTTGAACTTTTGCCCAAATGGTTTTTAGTCCGACACTGCACACTCTATCTACTAGGGTTGCCAGATTTGCCGAAGAAAAAAACGGGACATGAAAAAAGTACCTAAACGAAGATTTCTGACAACAAAATTTTCGCCACTGACTTTTAGGCAAGTTTGTTATGTTATTTAAACTAAGCAAGTTAAAAATACAGCTTTTAAGCCCTTATTTTTTTCTATTCTGATAACTTTTTCAGAATAATAAAATGTACTTAAATAATACTAAGTATATAATTTATATAAAATTAACTACAAACACTAAATTTAATACAATTAAAATTTATTCTAATGAATTATCCTAAATTTAATTTTTTGTTAAAAATATTCATTGAGGTACCGCTCAAGACACTGGATTGGGTAACTTTAAATAACTTTTAAATCTCTAAATAATCTTAATAAGCTTTTAAAATCTACAAATAAAAAGCCAAATTTTATTAAAATCATATTAGGGTAATTTAAGGTATTAACCGAGGTATTAACAAAAACTTTTTTTTAATGTTAGCACCCTATATCTGGGAAACAACGCATTGCCGGACTTATGTTTATATAAACTTTTCTTTAAGTTTTGATGCAGAATCTTTAAATTTTTACATTCTGTAACACTCTGTAAAGACACGATTTCATTTGTCTGTCCAAATATTTTTTATTTTCAATTATATTTTGTGGAGTGTTGATTTGTATACTGTAGTTATTTACATGTTTAAATAGGTGAGTTTTTTGAATGGCGATGATTATTTACACTTGGAAACTTTGATTATCCTCCGTGTGATATTCCACTAAAAAAATGTAATTTTTTTCTTAAATTATGGCATTTTTGTCCAAGTCCCACAAAAACCCGACATTCTGGTTAGTTCTGACCGGACAAGGTTTGTTGAGATTTTTTCGACCAGACAGACATTTCGAAAAACCATACTATCCGGTTAAAAACCGGACCTCTGGCAACCCTACTATCTACTACCAAATTTTTTGAGGATTACAAAAATCATAGTTATTTAGTCCTAAATTCATTGACAAAAATGTTTACCTATTCTATTTGCATTTTTGTTATTGCATAATGATTCTTTTATTTGCATTTATAATTAGATATAATCACATGATAAAAAAGATACAACTCAGGGTGATACTACCAGCTTATTTGGATATATTAATTATTTTGCAGAGGCATATGTGATAAAACCATACTATCGGGTTAAAAACCGGACCTCTGGCAACCCTACTATCTACTACCAAATTTTTTGACGATTACAAAAATCATAGTTTTTAGTCCTAAATTCGTTGACAAAAATGTTTACCTATTCTATTTTCATTTTTGTTATTGCATAATGATTCTGTTATTTGCATTTATAATTAGATATAATCACATGATAAAAAAAAAGAAACAACTCAGGGTGATACTACCAGCTTATATGGATATATTAATTTTTTTGCAGAGGCATATGTGGTAAAATTTTTATATTTAATATATTATAATTAAAATACTATCTATATTATCTTATTATCTTATCACACCTGCTTCTTTAGATATTAACTTTTTCTTTATTGAAGTAAGGTAACTGGGTAAATTTTATTAGGATTTTTATTTTATTTTTAGTAGGTCAAAGTTAATGGAACAGTGACAGCAAGTAGGTAGAAATTTAAAACAGTAAGTAAAACTAAGATACTTACTTGACTCATTATTTCCTTTGTTTCATCAGAAATATTTGTGCTTTTTTAATATCTCCTGCAAAAAGCTTTATTTGGTTGTCAGCTGAAAGTACAATCAGAATAAGAGCTAGTAAAGCAATAGTTTGTGTGTTTTTTACCTGTTTGTATATTGTTCGACAAGAAAGTAAGCAGGATAAACGTTGCTTGTCTTATATTTATGTGGATACATTGCATATTTGGGCAAAATTAGTTCCAATCCAATCCAAATGTTAGTAAAAAAGGGTTTATAAATCGGGATAAGTGTTCATTTGCTTGTGATGTGATTATTTATCTTTTCTTATTTATTATTTTCACACGCTGTCATATTTGTTTTTGCTGGCTGTCAATTGCTGTCAAGTGTTGGAGTGTTTTTAAAGTTGCGTATGTTAAAAAATAACAGATTCAACTTTCGGGCAGGCGAGAGCAGAATAACTTGGATTATTCTGCTTTGCTTCGGGCACAATTATTAAAACAGCGTGAATGATTGGCAAAAAACTATGGGATGGACAAGTGCACGATCGACCAATCAGCATGCGGAGCGAGTGAGCTAAGTACTAAACTTATTTTCATTCTCACTCAACGCACGTTGTCCGCACAACAAGCGGTAACACTGCCTCTAGTAGGAGTATGATCTAAGGTTATAACAGTTAAACACATAGGCGTATCTCAAAGATGGTATAGTTTAGAATTCCACCCTACCCTACTTGACGCTTCTACTGTTAAATTCAATAAAAAATTATTCTTGATTGTTAATTTACTTGGTTTATTGGGATATCATCCCGTGACTCTTGAATTTTAAAGGCAGTCTGTAATTTTCAGACATGTTCATTATTTTTAGTTAATTTTAATTTTGGCTAAACTTCAGTAAAACATTATTGTTTTAGTTAAAATACGTTTTAATAATTGTGATTGACTGTCAGTGTTATTGTGATATAACTGTATTTTTTTTATTGAGTATAATGTTTAAAAAAATTTAGAATATTTTTAAATGTTTCTTGTTTAATTAATGAAAAGTGACGTGTAAAAACACTTATGTAGTGTAATTATTACCAATGAATAAATAAATTTAAAAGAATATAATATCAAAATAGTATTTTTTCTTTATTGAAATTATATTTTAATTTTTATTGGTTTTGATTTCCATGGTTTTTGCATGTTGCTTACAATTTTTTTGTTATGCCTACCATGGAAAACCTTTTACTTTTAAAAGCATTGATGTAATCGATTTTAACAAGTTATATCAGTCCTGTTTTTCGATTTTTATGCTTGTTAAAGTGGGCTTATAGCGCTTATACCCACCTGATGCGTATATTTATATATAAATCAAAGCCGCATAGCAAAATTCATCTAAGATATTCGTTAGCCAATTTGTTATAATTAATATGAATTTTATTTTGATTGGCCAATTAAAAGATAAATAAGCGACGGTTGTATATAAATTTATAATTATTATTATAATTTCTTCGGGCGAAAAAAGCTTTATTTTTCTAATTTACTTTTTACTGTGTCCTATAAGACAGGCGGAGGTACAGTTGTCATTACTAAAGTAGGTTTTAAAAAAAGCCTAAAAAGCTCTTACAAACAATACCTTATGTTTAAAACTAAATGGCTTTTGTAAAGTTTTAGCAACACTTCTTAATTAAGAAACGTGTAAGTCCATTACACATATCCTTTTACATTATAATTATTTAAATATATGGTTTAAATTATTAAAAAAACATTTTTTAAGGTTATTTTGAAAGAAAACATTGTGCTTAAAAATGGCAGAATCTAAAACTGTTTTGGTCACGGGATTTGGGCCGTTTGAGAACACCAAGTAAATGCAAGCTGGGAGGCTGTCTCCAGGCTTATCAGATCAAATAAATGGGTTTAAAATTATAAAAACGCAAGTTCCAGTAGCTTATGAATACATTAAAACAAATATACCTCTTATGTGGCAGCTTCACAATCCAACAGTAAGTAAAATATTATTTTTCTAACTTATAATATAGCTTTTTCTTAAAGTATCAAATGAAATATTTTTAAAAAGTTAGGCTCTATGCGACAATATTATCAGTTTTTATCTTAATTATACAAGAATCAGACAAACCTAATTTATAAATTAACGTATTTTGTAATAATAATAACTTTTAGCTTGTTGTTCATGTGGGGGTGTCTTCAATGACAGACAAAATACAAATCGAGACCTGCGCTCATAGGAGCGGATACAAAAGAGAAGATATCGAAAAAAAATGCCCCGCTGGTGGATCCGCCACTTGTGGTATGGGTGATGGATATGAATGTATAAAGACACAATTGTGTACAAAAACAATATGTAACAGGTTAAATGAATTTCCAACATTACAGGCAACAATTTCTCATGATCCAGGAAGGTATAGTTTATATTAGTCTTAAAAGCCATTTTTGCAAACTATAGAGAACGCTTTAGAAATTATCCTTAAAAATTGTGACAGACATCCATCCCCGCCAGCACAAAAACGTCTCAGGGAAATTAGGTGATATCGCATTCCCACTTAAAACCTCGCTGGCAATGTACTACACATGACTCAAAATGTCTCTGGGAATGCAGAAATGTCCGCAACATCAGTCTTTAAATTGAATATCCCACAGAATAAGTTATACGGTGATTTTTCCAGAACTTAGCAATTACGATTCCCGTCATATTGCCAGCTTGTAACTTAGTGACCTGCCTAACAAAACATATGGTAAAGATGTTACCAGCTCTTAAATATTACATTGTAATGTTGCACCAAATGTAAATATGAGATATCGATAAGTGTAAAGTCCAAAGGATGTTCTATGTACATTTCAGTAAAACATAACTTTTTAACCATGGCTGGAGTTTTAAACATTCGCAAGTATTGTAGGCGTAAGGTCGCAAGGGATAAAAAATATGCTGTGTATAATAATGGCTTATACAGAACATTACACAACATCGCGTGACCTATTTTGCTTGCTGGGATATACACTTTCAGCTGAATCAAAAGGTTTAAAAGCAAAAATCCCAGCGTGTATGTAATGCACCAATCGGTCTCGCTTTTGTAGTTGCTTTGATTTGCCTATGAAATGAAAATTTTGAATTGACTGAACGTATATGCGTATGCAAGCAAGCTTGTTAAATTAAAAAGGAGAAAGTTATCCAAACCCTTAATCAAACATTTTATTTGTTGGCGCGCTACTGAGAACTGGCCACTTTATTTTTTCAACTGGCTAAGCGCAACTTTACACACTTCAGCCGGTTTTGACGCACAGAGAGATAAAAATTATACGAAGCCTTTGAGGTTTGCCGATTTTCCCCGTTCTCTCTGCGTATGAAAGGTTTTATTTGACTCCATACACTTCGATAGCGTTGGTATATATATACGTCGCCCGTCTGCCGTGCTTCGCTAATATGAAAAAGGCGAGTAAAGGTGTAAGAAATGTTACTTACAAATAAAAGCCAACTGTTTTTTAGACTGCTTGAACTGTTTATCCAATAAATTAAATTTTGGTCTGCCAAAATTATTACTGTAGATAAAATATTCAGACCACTTCAAAAAATTTAGATTTTGCCCACGCGGTAAATCAAATTCTTGTTTAAGATTACAACAAATAAAACTGATACCGGTTTAATGCAATAAACTAACATCAATTTTAGGCGGAGAACCAATTCTAAAACGGTATTTTCCAATCGGTTATGTTGACGTTTAAACAATGTGATTATACGTCCGTAGTTGTCACCACTGTTACCGCGGTTATAATTGGCTGAACGCCTAAAATTGATGTAAATCTGAATTGGTATAAATATAAAGAGATTAAAATCAAAACTAAACTAAATAAAGGTAAAAGCCAACTGGGCACAACATAAAAAATTTGCATTCACGCAATATTTGTATAGTGCCTAAATGCAATAGTTTTTACTGTAAAAATATATATTGAATGACAATAATGGTTTTTCTCTGCTATACTTACTATACATAATATATATATATATATATATATATATATATATATATATATATATATATATATATATATATATATATATATATATATATATATATTTATATATATGTATCTGCAATAAACAGGAAATTACTTTAGGCTTGGGAAAAAATAGTAAAAAGCACTAAATTAAAATTGTTTGTTCTAATTTGGTACTTATATAATATTAATTCTTCTAATATATTTTTTTATTATTATTTTAGATATTTGTGCGAGTTCATTTATTATACATCTCTTAATATTAACAACAATGGAACGTTATTTGTTCATGTACCACCGCTTGATAAACCATTTACGAAAAAGGAGTTAACCTATGCAATTGAAGAAATTATAAAATGTGCTCTTAATTTGATTGCCAATGATAAGGAAAAATTTACTTGTTTTCCCACTGGACCTGCTACTATTTACAAAAACGGTAGAACCAGCTGCTCACTTTTAAATGCCTCCTCAAAAGTCGTAGACCAGTGATAAATTTATAACTAAACATATATCAGATATTTTACTTTATTATGATATTTATGAAGCTGCTGTAGAAGCTTCAATTAGTTGAATGAAAAATGTGAAATAAATAGACATTTAAAAAACGAATATGTTGTCTTCTTTATTTTACCTTGTAAGAGCTGTTTTATTTGTTATGATAAGCTTAAAAATATATAGCGTGTCTTTGGAAATTCTTACCAAATTGAAAACTGTTTAATTATTAACAACTTTACCAAAAAAGTGCCTCTTTATAAAAGTCCTGCTTGATGAGAAAAATACATAACCACAAAAATATTGGTATGTTGGAAGTACAGGTTGACCTGAAAAAGTATTTTTTCTAAATTAAAATACAGGGTATTTTCTAAGTACGGTTTGAAATTTAAAAGGGTGATATCTTATGTCATTTTATGAAGAAAAGTTCCAATAAACAAATGTCCGGATTTGGATTTTTAATTAAAATATAAAGGGGCAATAATTTTTATTTTCAAATCAGTTCTATTTAGATAATCCACATTTAATATTTACAATAAGTACCTACTATAAACTACTTATATCTAAATAAAGAAAAAATTTAAAAACGATGCTAACTAACCAGAACTAACCAGAGAGAGATAGAAAAAAATTAAAATTTAAAAAATATAATTCTTCACTTGTTTTACAAACCTAGCAAAAGCTGGCTCTTCTCTTGTTTCCAAGGAGAGTTGACTGAAATTATGCAAGGCTGAGCCCATCGGACTCTGCAGTGCCTTATATTGGTTCTTGCACTTCCCAAACGTATATCATTACAATTTCTTAGATTGTTGTGATGAATTTGTTTTACATATTATATTAACCTCAATTTAATATATACACGTTAAGCTGTTTTTACAGTTTGAAAGATTTCTTGCATGCAATTTTTTCTTGCTGCAACTTTTCGAGCTGCGCACGCGCATTCGTATCTTTTTAAAATTACTGCAGAGTGCGCGTGTGCAGATCAAAAAATTGCAGCAAGAAAACTTTCATGCAAGAAATCTACAGTCACACTGTAAAAACAGATTTATAAACATTTCTTCACTTATTGTTAGCAAAATTCAAGCTCCTGGAATGGCATGCTTCTTGTGCTAGACGTCATCGCAATTAGCATATATGTACTGTACGTAAATATGTATTGCTAATATTCAAGCAGTTTTATATAGAAATATATTTTCTTTAAAAATTAAAATGCTTAAAATAAGCAAGTTATACTAAAGGCTATACTTTCGCAATTGTTACAAAATATTTTCAATTTGATGTGACTTTAGCTAATATTCCTGTTTATTTAATATAAAAAATGTAGTATTTTAAAAACCAATAAAGACCTATTATGTATGCTAATATTATGTATGCTAATGGTCATAACAGTCATATAAATAAAAGTAAATGCTAAATGCTTTTTACTTAAAATAATAAGGAATAAAATATACAAATTTGCTTGAAAATAATAACGCAAAGAATGATATAATAAATACTTTTGCTTAACTTGATTCACATAGCCCAATATAATATTTTCTGTGGATTTTAGTTTTAAGGGGCTGCCATAGGTTAAAAAAGTAAAAGCACAGAAAATATTTAGTTGATTGTGTTGTAAACCAATATCATTGTAGACAATGCCAATATATTATACTACGCCCCTGAATGGAACACCTATTTTAATAATATGTAGTCCATTCACTTAATGATGAATTTTTATTTTTAATACCAAATCCTCACTACTTTCTTCTGGGTGTTTATTGTATTGCAGCACAAAACTAGATGTTTTTAACGTAAATATAATTTTCTCCTTCGGAAATTTTATTAAAAATGTTTGTAGCAAAAATAGTGAATAGGCCATGGTATTAATTAAAATGAATGGACTATAGTAGATCAAAAGGTGCAATAGATGACATTTCAAAATTACTAACCAAAGATTTTAAAGGCATAAAAAAATATTAAACTTTTTAGGCACCTTTTATCTTCCTGATACATGTAGACATTTAAATACATAAGTTTATGACGCATTAGCTTTGTCAGTTTTGTGTTATGTGTTTTAACTTTTAACCTGAAAGGTCCAAAATGAGTTATGAAGATTTGCTAGAAAAACTAAAGTGAAAACACAGTGGAAGAATCCAAAGAAGCTGTGCGATTATTAGTAAAAATAGCAGACACCATTATAAATGATCCTAAAAACATTAAGGTTCGGACATTGCAAAAATCAAATGCCACGATTTCAAAAAAATTCTCCAAGTTAAAGGTGGTGAACTATGTTTAAAACTTATGGGTTTTAAGGAGGTAAGAAAGTATATGATAAATGATAATATGGTAATACAATTATCCAAAATAACTTAAACTTTGTGGTTACTTATCAAATATATCTCACAATCAAAATCCAGACAAACAAAACTATAAAATCATTGCCGTAGAGTACTACAATTCTGAGACATAATATATTTTTAACAACTAGGTATCTGAAATTACACTGTAACAAATTCAAATTCAAATATTTATTCATGAATATTCCATAATTGCATTTTCACATGTCACAAGTTAAAAATATATAAAGTTCGCCCAGTGAAACGAGCCAGACGACGTAAGCAGGCAGGGGAAATAATAATTGGGCATTATCGAGTCTAATCAGAGGCGTGCGAATAAATGATTGCTAAACAGTTTAAATATGATGAAAAATATGTAAGCAATAATTTATTTTTAAAAATGTAATGGAAATTGCCAAAATCTAAATATTTTTAATTGTAATGAGATTAGCATCTCAGTAATATAATTAATAGCCTTAGTGACATTAAATTCATTTTAGACTTCCACTGTCTTTATTTATAACTATTCACATAACGTTTTGGGTAGTCCTATCTCTGTCCGTTTTACAGTTTACACTCTTAAAAACGGACAGAGATAGAACTGTTCGAAACGTTGTGTGAATATTTTTAAATAAACAAATGAAAGTCCGAATGTACTAACGCAAAAAAAATTATTTCGAAAATTGTTCCTTTCGACGTTCTTTATCTTTCCTGTGGATTCTTCGTACACTGTTAATAGAAACTACCGCATAAAGGGAAACGCGATCAAGTTTTCTTTTTAGAGGCAGTTTCAAAATATTATTTGTTCCTTTCTCATTGCAAACTCTATAGATATTGGCAATTATTTCTCTAAATTGTCCATGGATAATTTTGGCTTTTAAAAGGATTCTTTTTTCCATAATTTTGACTGGCGTTAAAAATAGTTTTTATAACCAACAAGAAATGTCTACGTAAAGGTGGATTTTCACGCTCATGCAATTTGCGCAAGTTAATTTGTGCAAAGTAGACTAAACTATTACATTTGTTTTTACAGTCAAGTATATTTGCACAAATTTGTTTATCAGTAAACGATGGAGTACGACGACGAATTGTTAGCATGAGCTGGTGTTACTACTTACTTTCATATTCATTTAATAATTGAATAGAGCTTAATAAATTTAAAAAGAAACTTTTTCTTTCACTGATATTATTATTACCACAAAAATAACAATTATATTTAAGACCCATCAAATAGAAAACGATAAATAAATCACGCCAATACAACTATTATTTACTCACTACGCATATCTTAAATTTCTATGTCGTTTACACGTTCATACATTTGCACCAACCGCATGCAAATTATCTGACCATCCAGATTTTACACAAGCCAAACCTTTTTGCTTGCTCAAGTAAACGATTTTCGTTTACATGCTCCCATTTATTTGCAAAATGGTATGCACAAGTCAATTTGCGCAAACTGCATGAGCGTGAAACCCATCTTTAAGCTTGAAGAAAAACGGAATTATTTATTTAATTTATTATTTAGTTACATACATACTTACTTTAATTATTTTTGAATGTGATACAAAATCAAAGTACTGAATTAAATTTCTACATTATAATACCCACACAAAACCACAATACTAAAAATTGTTAATAAGAAACAAATATTTAAAAACCCGGGTAAGTACAATGAATTCCAAACCATTCGCCGTCTATGTTGATGCTAAGCTCCACCTCTTTGGGGGCTCGTTCCAGCGGCACCCAATCAGTAAACATTATTTGAGTGGTTATCTTGGTAGGCCGGCCTTGTTGTCGGAAATTAAAAATGTAAAAATATTTTAGGGGACGATATGAATATTAAAGCATAGTATAATCGGTTCCTCTAAGAAAATAGAGCAATAAAATAAAATCTCTTTAGGGAATTAAAAATAAATCAATAACAAGGTGTAAACAAGTACTTTATAAAATATAAAATATTATATTTAAAAAAGTGTAAAATAGGTTCACAGCAGTAGGATGAAAATCTGGCAACATATTAAAAGCAACTTTAGTTTTTTCCGCATTCCTTCCATCTGGCTAGACTCAGTTGGCAAACTGTAGTAATATAATACAATAAACAATTAGACCTAAAATTACACAAATAAATTTGTTCAATTAAAATAATAAAACACTACATAAAACAGATTACAACAATAATTACATTACACTCTAAACTCTAAAATACTAAACAAGCAAATGCTTCTCTGGGTTTACCTAATGGATACAAAACTACACACAGGCAACATGTATTCAGTCTCACTATAAAATGCATTTTCCTTAGGATATTGTTTTATTTTATTTTCAAAAGCCCTCAGATTAAGGTGTTTAACACCTGGAACACCCTGGAAGTTCTACTATACCTTTTGGCAAGATCATTCCTTGCCCTGGTATTATACCCATGAGATCCCCATTTTGGCTATAGCCCCTTAGGTGCTTTTTAATGTGCATAAGACAGCTAAAGATATAGAGGGAAAGCGGGGTAAGTCGAGGGGTAAGTATCCCTAGGGAGACAAACGCACCTCGACAGCACTCTCTTCTGTACTTCAGCTCCGCAATTACCCTCACACATCGTCTCTGTTCTGAGAACACTCTAGATGCGTGGGCAGAATGCCCCCAACACAAGATTGCATAGTTGACATGATCATGAATGTATCCATAGTATGCATTCATAAGCACCCTCTCAAATAAAACATATGACACAATATTATGTATGAACACTCCTTAAGAACAACCAAACACATTTGCTACATACTCATTAAAAAAACAATACAAACGCAATAAAAAATATTTCTCAATACATTACCTTACACATCCTAGGTCCCAAAAGTATATACAAATAGGAAAAAACTGAAATAAATTATCATATTTTAAAACTAATACTTGGTTGGAAAACTTCTGGGTTCTATAACATACCCTCGAACATACCTAAGTCTATTTGGCATAGATTGAACTATTTTTTAAAAATATCAGCAATTTCACTCCATACTTTTTGAAGCTTGTTCAATCAATTTTTTATATTATGTTTTTGAATTTTAGATTTTAATACCGGCCATAAATTTTCTTTGGAATAATATCCGGCTATTAAGGAGGATACTCCAAAAGTTCAGGTGTATTATGGAGTAGCCATAATCTAACTATTTCTGATTTGTGCTTTAGGGCGTTGTCTTGAAGAAAAACATAATTACACCCTAAACCTAATTTTAACCCATTTTGGAGGTAAATTTGTTTTTAAAATGTCCAAATACTTATGCTTGTCCATAATTCCATCAATGGGATAGAGAGATTCTACTCCATTAGCTGCAAAACATCCCCAAAATATGACGGAACCCTCTCCATGTTTTATTGTGGGACAAATATTCTGAAACTGTAACAAAGTGACACATTTGCGCCACACTATTTTCCTCCTATCTGATGAAAACAGGTTTATTTCTGTTTTATTTGAAAAAATTACACGATTCTAAAACTCAGGAGTCTCATTTATTTACTTCTTTAAAAAGGCGACACGTTTCTGCTTGTTGATTTTGCTAACATGCTGCTTCTTTCTAGCTAATCTACCATTAAAATTGTGTTTTTTTATGTTTTGGGGATGTTTTGCTGCTAATGGAGTAGGATTCCTCTGCCTCATTGATGGAATTATGGACAAGCATAAGTAATAAAAGTATTTGAACATTTAAAAACAAATTTACCTCAAAGTGCTTTAAAAGTAGGTTTAGGGAGTAATTATGGTTTTCTTCAAGACAACGACCCAAAGCATAAATGGGAAATAGTTGGATTATGGCTACTCTATAATACACCTAAACTTTTGGACTTTCCTCAATTTATGGCGGGTATTACAATCTAAACTATATAAAAAATAAACCGTACTTGATTGAACAAACTTCAAAAGAATGTACTAAAATTACTGAAGATGTAACTAAAAAAATAGTTCAATCTATGTCAAATAGACTTAGGTATTGTTATAGAATCAAGAGATTTTCCAACCAATTACTAGTTACAAAATATGATATTCTTTTTTTGTTTTTCCCATTTGTTCAAATACTTTTGAGACCTAGGATATGTAAGTATATGTATTAAGAAACTTTTTTTATTGCGCTTGTATTGGGTTTTTAATGAGTATGTAGTAAATGGGTTTGTGTTTTTGAAACATGTTTTTGTTGCTTTAATAAACTCTAGATCACTGATTGTGATAATTTTAGTTTTTATTAGCCTAGGTTACATAGACTTGTTTTAGTTTTCAATCGCCGAAGTATGTAATTGGTAGATCGCACTGGGTGTTGTCAGTGAAAAGTCGATCTTGGAATAGACAAGTTGGCCACCTCGGTTTCAATATATACAGAGAATGACAGAATGACAAAAAGTACGAGAAAATTTTTAAAAACAAAATTGCTGCAATTTTTCTTTGTTTTAAAAAACGGAAAAATGCGCGTAAGCAGAATAAAGCAAAAATTAATAAGGAAAAAATTTCCTGCAAGAAATCTTTGTAACTGTTATAAGACCTCTACAATTGTCTCCATCACTTTTTAAGAAAATTGCGATTACAAATGTCCAAACGGATTTTTAAAACTAAATACTAGAAAACGGTGAACTGTACCAAAATTATTAATAAAGTTTAAATCTTGAAGGTATTAGTTTCACACAAAGTTTTCTATTGTTTTGTTTTAAATCGATTGTTTTTCTAAAAATTATGGATACATACTGATTTTGGACACTGTTTTCGTTTTGTGTATAAACACATTGGCGCTGATCCAAAATGTTCTGTTTTTAATATATATATATATAATATAATTAAATAATAAAATTAATAAGTGAACAAACTTAAGGAACTGAGGGGTGAATAGGGGTGCTGGGCGAGGTAAAGTGGTTAAAACTTTTATATTGCTATAAAATTTAAACAATTTATGAACTGTGGGCTTACTTTATTTTTTTGTTATGAAGTCTATATCATGGCACACTATGCAAAATTCAATTTTAAAATGAAAAACATCAATTTAGGGTCTATAAATATAAAATATCTATTAGATATTATACATTTTTGAAAATCTCCTATCCGCTATAATTTGATGAATAAAAAATATACAAGGCGTTCCATTAAAAAAATCATATGTTTGGTTTATAGCTCAAAAATATCAAATTTAAAGAACATCTAACTACACCACTGAATTCCACATATTTCACCAATTGTATTGCCTGTACCTTCGATGGTAATATCAGGTCTTATCACATCTTCACCGTTTTTTTTCATTATGTAGTTATCAGTAAGAAAATAAACTAAATCTTTTCTACCTATGAAAGAGATATCCATTATCGCTATTGTAAAAGTTACTTGAATGCTTGAATGTGCTTTTTAGTTTTCTGACAAATGTCTTGAATTTAATTATTTTATTCGTACATAAAATTATTTAATACTGGCCGATTTTTAAGGTGTGGAGACGAGATAAGTATTACATTTGCGCCCTTATTATTTAGTGATTTTATTTGTTTTTACATTTAGCAATGGATCCATTATCTGCGTTTTGAAAGCCTATAAAGAGTATTGTCCAGTCGTCCTTGGTTGTCTGTCTAGACAAAATATTATCGTCGTCGATAATTTCTTTTAATGTTGAAGTCTTTTTATTTTCATAAATAATGTTGTAACAGTTTTCAGTGGCTTTTTGAAGAGCAATCCACATCCCCTTCACGTCGCCTATCACCAAAAGTAGTGGTTTTCGTGTTATGGTTTGGCTAGGAGTCTTGGTTTTTGAGCTAGAATTAATAATTGTTTTTTTTGTTTTAGACAGGGTTTCCAGGATTTCGTTTTGTTTTTGAGTGACGTTCTTGAAGAAATCTTGACATTTTTCTGCAAGGTCCTTTATGGTGTTTTCCATATCCACAAGGTTTAATATTGTATAACTGTTTTTGTGTTTAAGCTCTGAGAGTTCCAGCCGTGTTTTTTTAGATCGTCTATATAGGATTCGTTTTCTTTGGTTAATACTTCAATGGAAGTCAACATATTTTCTTTGTAGGCAGATATTTCCTTGTAACTTCTCTGAATCTTTTAATTTTCAGTTTTAAGCGATTTGATTTCCTTTTGTAGCACTTCGTGTTTCTTTGTAATAAGTTTATAATTTTCTTGTTTAGGTTTGTTATAGTGTCTTTCTGCTTTTTTAGTTGTTCTACATACTTTTCTTTTCTGATGATACAATGTCGCTAAAGTCTTGAGTGTTTCTTCTCTGTCTTTCGATGTGCTTGTCTGTTTCCCTGATAAAAACTGTTTTATATCAAAGATAGTATTTAAACAAAGGTATCGGCATTGGGTTGCCTAAAGAATATTCCCAGCAAGCACAAAAACGTAGTTATAACGTTATAAGTACGTTAACACTGAAAACGTCAACATCCTTTTTGTGATGTTCTTGTGAACTCAACAAGTCTGTACTTTAAATGGCCAAATGTCCGCAGCACAAGTATTTTTAAAGTAGAATCTAGGGACGTTATCAATAATTAGGACTATAGAATTTTCTATATAGGGAACAAATATGACATAATGGAATGCGCTTATAATGTTAGCGGAATAATATCCGAATAACGTTATTATGTGGTGTTTTTAAGTACAATCATAGGGTGTTAACCAATTTAGGACTATAGACGTTCTGTATCGTAAGTACTGGTGACATCTGAACGTTAACCTAATAACCTTTAAATAACGTTTTATAAACGTTGCTTATAGGCCATACACATGGGTGTATTTAGAATTTTTAAAAATGTTATCTTAAAAATAAGTTATAAGACCCACATCAAACGCTATTGGTCTCAAGAAACAATTTGGTGAAAAAAATTATTTTGGAATTTGAGAAAAAGTTTTTTTGTTGGTCCAAGGGAAAATCAAAATTTTAAAAGCAAATCCTATATTTAATTTTTTTAAATAAAATTTAGTAAATTTAATGACAAACCAAATTTTTTAAAAATATCTGTTTCTATTTTAACTATAGCGACTTGAAAGATTTTAAAACAATTTTTCCTTACAAAAATTTCAAATGCTCCTATAATTTTGAGAAAGATGCAAATATTTTTTGCCAAATTAAGGATTTGACAATAAAATTTACTCAATTTTATTAAAAAATACAAATAGGACATGCTTTTAAAATTTCGATTTTGCTTTTGGGGGCCCATAAAAGTCAACTTTTTTCACCTAAATGGTCTTCTTGAAGCCAATAGCATTTGGTATAAATTTATTGTGGGTGCCAAAACATATTTTTGAGATAATTTTTTTAAAAATCCTAAATCAGCCTATGCCACGAGACGTGGAGAGTTCTATATTTGAAATTTGTGCTCGGCGAAGGTTGATGGACATTTGCGTAATTCCAGACTAAATGTTCTAAAAACTTATCTATCATAGTACGTCAGGAGGAGGGAAATCAGACGCTAGCAGAGAACAAATTTTAAATAAAGCCTTCCTGTTTTCAGTGTTTTTATTTTCCTAGGGGTATTATAAAAAAAGGTAAACTTGGCATCTGCATAAAAAACACAGCAATTTTAGGGGCTGCACACTTACGGCTGCACAAATAAAAAAGACTTCTCAGAAAAGCTCATAAATAATACACAAATTTAAGTTTATAAATATTTAATTTTTTCTTACTCATCCAGTATTATAATTTTTTTCTTCCCTTGTCTTCCTGTTGCCGGCGTGGCAAAACCACTCCATAATAAAGCTTTCAAACTCTTTCTTTGTTACCTTTGTTTTCATATGTATTACTTCTGAAAATGATACAAAACTATTAAAAACATTTGTTAAATCTGATTTCCCTAAATATCCGAAAACAAAATAAAATTAAAAATTAAAAATCTTCCACGGTATACGGGGTAATTCACGGTCGATAATAGGTTAAAAAGTATAAAGAGGAATCTAATAAAGATATCGCTTCAAAATTTTGGTGACATAGCCAGGGGAAGATTTTGTAGTTCCTAAAAATAGTTTTAAAATGCAACGTTGTTGGATCTACTTCTAATTCCAAAGAACTTTCGTGTTTTTATGATGTGGGTCACGAGTATATTATTACATATTTAGAATCACTATTGCCTATTTTTATTCCTGTACCTAAAGTTAATAGTTTGGTAGTTATAAAATAATTGACAATTGGAATTTTCGGAATTCGACTATTTACTGAGCAAAAACAGTTAAATAGCCAAAATTCTTAGAATATTATAATGATTCTAAATATGTCATAATATACTGAGTAATTCGTTTAAAAACAAAAAATGTTTGGAATTATTGGTAGATTCGGCAGCACTTCTTTTAAAAGATAGAAAATGATCTCCTAAGTACTTCACAAAAATTTTGAGCAGTATCTTTATTAGTACCTTATATACAGGGTGATTCTAAAATCGATCACGAAACTAAAGGGGTGATTCTACTTGACAAAATAAGGGTAGAGCTTCATATATTTTTTTTCAAAATGTCATTCGTTTTCGAGTTATAAGCCGTCAAAGTTCAATTTTTATTTTGGTTTTTCGCCATATTGCATTTATTTTTTAACCAATCCAGTTGATATTTGGCACACAAATCGAGCTTTGCAGATTCTAAAATTTTAAGACAAAAGTAATTTTTTTAAATACCGCCAGAGGGCACTTTATCTAAAACCTAAAATTTATTTACATCATAACTTTTTTATTTGTGAGGCAGATATCGCAAAGCTGGGGGCGCCATTTTATAGACAATCAAATACTTAAAAGATAAGGTACTCTTTATTAAAGTCGATAAACCTCACCGTTTAGGCACCAATAGACATCAAAGTTTTCATCAATTTCAATCAAATTACCTACATACATACAGGGTGTTCACTAACTCAACCGACAAACTTTACGTGGCGATTCTACAACAAAAATAAGAAAAAAACTTCATATAAACATAAACGTTTTAGTTTTTGAACTACGGTATGTTGAATATTAAAAAAAAACTTTTTTTAAATTCTTAACACCCCGTAGTTCAAAAACTAAGACGTTTAGGACATATGTTTATATGAAGTTTTTTCTTATTTTTGTTGAAGAATCGTTTGGTTAGGTTTGTCGGTTGAGTTACTGGACACCCTGTATGTATGTAGGTAATTTGATTGAAATTGATGAAACTTTGATGTCTATTGGTTTCTAAACGGTGAGGTTTATCGACTTTGAATAAAGAGTACCTTATTTTTAAGTTTTGATTGTCTATAAAATGGCGCCCCAGCTTTGCGATATCTGCCAAAATAAAAAGTTATGATGTAAATAAATTTTAGGTTTTAAATAAAGTGCCCTCTGGCGGTATTTAAAAAAAGTACTTTTCTCTTAAAATTTAAGAATCTGCAAAGCTCGATTTGTGTGCCAAATATCAACTGGATTGGTTAATAAATAAATGCAATATGGCGAAAAACCAAAATCAAAATTGAACTTTGACGTGGGAGCTAAGTCCGATGTTGATAAAATTTGGTACATGGGGACTTTTTTTGGGGCGCTGATCACAAATCTAAAAGAATTTTTTTCGGAAACGTTTCGATCGCCAGATATTCGTCATTAAAGTTGAAATACAAGCTATCCTTAGTTTGACTATATTCCGCCTTCTCTTTTTCATAAAATTCGTGATATAACACTTAATTGGCACACAATATTTTATGATCATCTTTTAAAAACCTTTTTTAGTTATTTTACACGTTTTTTTATTTAATTTCAAATCTTTTACTCCTAACGCTGGAACCATGCATATACCTATGTTTATGAATGATTGCAGAGATGATGACTTGATTTAAAGTGAACCTTTTATATTAATAAAGAAAAGCATAAAATCAACAAAAAAACATGTTCTAAAAGGGTTTTTAATATTAAATAAAATATTATGTGCCAATTAATTGCCAGTTATTAATCAGGAATTTTGTGCAAAAATAAGGGGAAATAAAGTAAAAATAAGCATAGTTTAAATGTTAATTTTGATGACAAATATCTTGAGATCAAAACGTTTCGAAAAAAGTCTTTGAGATTCGTGATCAGTACCCCAATATACCAAATTTCGTCAAAATCGGAGTTGCTCCCACTTTCTAGACAATTTACCTGATTTTTTATTCAAAATAATAATGGATAAAACTATAAGGTAAAAATAAAAGATAAAATATTCAAAAACATTACCTGCCTTATAAAATCCTATAGACCTTAAAAACTTATGACACATATAATATCTTATGAGAATTCCTATATTTAGATATTCTAAAAATAACAAAGCGAGAATAATTAAGAAAAAGTTTATGAATAGAGGAGTACTAGTTATTCCAATTATATGGGAAATGACAGTTCTTTTCAAACTTTGATTTGGACCAAAATCTTCAGAATGACCTTCTCTACTGGCATTTTTGATAAGCCTTTTTCACAAAGCTTGATCAAGCTTGGAAGAATGACAAGTCCTTGGCTTGGTTTGGTAAAACGTGGATTTTGGCGAACTTCGTGAACATCCTTCAATACTACAACTTGATATCATACTGCACATCCAATGAATTTTAAATATTGAAATAGCTAAACATAAAGAAGCTTTTAAAATCAAGTCATGCCCTTTACTTATAAACCTAACCTTCAAATTGGAATTGCTTGTACAAACTTAAACCTATAAATGTCCTTGCACCGAAAACTAATAACTATACTCACTATTTCAGATTAAAAGTAAAATACATAGTACGAAACAAAAAATACTAAAAATATACACTGAAACACTAAAAATTTGATAAAATTCAACCAAGCTAGATGGTGAATAATCTAGAATAGAGACGACAACCAGCCACTAGTCGGCGCTGACACGAAACGTCTGATTCGCTAGCAAATGTCACGTGATAGCTGACGATTTAACTACGTACCCTTGATAGCTTTTACAGGCTTTTATACAACGTAAACATGTGTTTATAGTATTTGCAGATGCACGTAATACGTTTAAATGTGGATAATCACATAACATGTTCATATTGAGGGTACGTATCCGATACGTTTAAATGTGAACATTTATATAACATAGACATGTTAACGTTGCAGATACATAACGCATACGTTCTAATGAATATGTTTCAAATTTATTAACAGTTTGCGTTTCCTAGAGATACTAAAAATGTGCATATAAGGACGTGAGAACTGCGATGAGAACAGAGCTTTAAAAGAACATCACAAAAGTTCATGTAACGTTCTGTTCTTGCTGGGTTAGGTCAAGGCCATGTTTAATTTAAGAAAATATCCTCAAACTTTTACCACACCTTGTATAATGGCAACCCCTATATTTTTAAATATGTACGTATGCTAGTTATTAAAATATATATTTTTAAATAATACAGAATTTACCAAAAACATGTTATTTTAATTTAAAATTTAAAAATTTATCCCAGCTTTATTTATTAAATCCAAGAAAAAAATGTACTAATTTATAAGTACTGTCAAGTATTATAAAGAAAATAAAAATAATATTACACAGGGTCACTAAAAAAAAATAAAATTTGTTTTTTAATTGGTCATAGCTTTGACCTAATTTTTTAGACAACCCCATGGTAATACCTTTGTTAAACTACTAGCCGGTAAACAGATGGGTGAAGGTCGCTTCCTATTCGGATCTTGGACTATTTAACTTTCACTTTGACTTTATTATATTATTAATATGTATATACGTGTCTTACTAAATAAATATAAAATTATAGGATTGATAAAATATGTGAAGTTTTTCAATCTGTTTTAAAATTTATGGAGAAATTTGAAAATGCTTTTTAAACTTTTCCACTTTTATTATGAACTAAAAAATAGAAAGTTATTTTTGTAATTTATTATTAGCAATTTTATTTTTAAATATTCGTGCTTTAGTTTGTCCACATCTAAAACTATAAAGTTACCTTAATTTTGAGAACTCCTTTTTGTTATTTTTAAATCATCATAGAAAACATACAAATAAAAGTATTTTCATATTCAGTGGTCCTGTGGCGCAACGGATAACGCGTCTGACTACGGATCAGAAGATTCCAGGTTCGAATCCTGGCAGGATCGACACATTTTTGCTATTGTGTATTTTTATTAAATCAAATTAAGAATTTATAAAAGGTTAACTTACAGCACAAAAGACAAAACCTACCATAACATACTCTGCGCCTGTATAGTCCGGTGTGTGACACACACAAATTAAAAAATTTAGATGAATTTAGATCCATAATCCAATTCGCCCAAATAGGGTAGGCCAAATTAAACGGCTTTTTATAGGAAACTCATGTTTCTCTATGTTTTATACAAAAACTAGCTCCTATTTGACTTAAATTTCAAGCCACACTAACAGGGGAAAACCAATGATTTCAAGAATAAAACGGATAGCTATTAGAAACCGGTCCCTACGTATTTTCAATAGACCTGCGCGAGAATTTTAACCCCACACTGGGAGGTTTACAGGGTGCTCTTCGACATGCGCAGTTATCCAAATACTTAGGATTTTTATAGTTAAAAAAAAGGAGTTGGTACCAATGACAAAATTTGCCGTATTTTAATATAGTGTTTACAACACTGAAACATTTACCTCAACAGAGACAGGACCACACTCGTCGTTATTTGGGATTTCCCGATCGTTAAATCGTTCGACGGGACGCCGCGATGTCGGTCAGAATTAGTAATTTGATGATCGTTTTTGGTTGGTTTCTGTGATTTTCCCTCATGTGTTTGCAAAAACAGAACTAAATCATGATTCGTTGTATGGTGTTGTTTTGCAAAGTCAAGAAGCCTGGAATTCCCTATGTCAGATAATATAATGTTTACTTATCGGGCCCACAGCCGATTTTAATATTTGTTAATCTATGTTTTTTTAGCTTTAATCCCAAATCTGAGATCACGTTTGCCCTTACCCTAAAAATAAACAATATTTCAAGCATCTACTGGCTATTTATACATTTGACGTTTTTTTATAGTTACCGTTTCTGTGCCTTTTCGCCGCAGTTTTTAAAGTGTTGAAAGAAACAATTCTATTGATATACAAGCCAAATGCATTGCATTAAACGCCTTAAGTTTAAATGAACAGAAGCTGCTTCTGCAGCGGAAGCGTAATGTTAAGTCGAAAGAAAATTCTAACTATCTATCTATCTATCTATCTATCTATGTAACGGAATCTTTGAGCCTAATTTTAACCAACTTCCAGCTATTCGATTTCTTTGAAACTTTGCACACGTGTCAAGGACCGATGAAGATGCAATAATTTAAAAACAGTATCCCGTTATCTTTTTTGAATCGCCAGGAAAAAAATTCCATTATATTATAAAAACAACACCTAGGATGCCATCTGTTGGCAACATTTCAAACTTTGCTATTAAATGAAGAAGAAATTTTTTAGTTTTTACACAATTTGGTTAGTTGCACCATGAGTGTTCAATTTTTATGAACAATAAAAATATAGGGTTAGTTGCACCATTACTTCAAGGATTCCATAATAAAAATTACATTATGTGTAATGTATACATAATACATAATGTGCAATTAATAAAAATTAACATTCTTTTTAACACGCTTTTATTAACTTGGGTTGTAACTATCCATCTGGCTATCTATGTAACGGAATCTTTGAGCCTAATTTTAACCAACTTCCAGCTATTCGATTTCTTTGAAACTTTGCACACTTATTAATGACCCATGACAATGCAATAATCTGCAAACAGTATCCCGTTATCTTGTTTTTGATAGCCAGGAAAAAAATCCATTATATTATAAAAACAACACCTGGGTTGCCATCTGTTGGCAACATTTCAAACTTTGCTACTCAATGGAGAAGAAATTTTTAGTGGGTTGCCATCTGTTGGCAACATTCCAAACTTTGCCTGGGTTGCCATCTGTTGGCAAAATTTCAAACTTTGCTACTCTATGGAGAAGAAATTTTTTAGTGGGTTGCCATCTGTTGGCAACATTCCAAACTTTGCTACTCTTGTTCACTAAAAAATTTTTTCGCCATTTTGTCAAGAGTAGCAAAACTAAAAATGAAAAATAATTAATAGTTTAAAAAACTAAAAAACACGCTTTTATATGCAACCGAACTAAAAATTAGAAAATAATTTTTCATTAAAAAATATTGTCATTTCATAGTAAAAAGCGTGGGGTGCTTAATATATTAAATGTTATAATTATTATATTTGCCAATATCTATGATGGAAAAGTTATGAAAAAATAGTAAAATGCACCCTACGCTTTTTACTATGAAATGACAATATTTTTTTTAATGAAAAATTATTTTCTAATTTTTAGTTCGGTTGCATATAAAAGCGTGTTTTTTAGTTTTTTTAAACTATTAATTATTTATAATACTAGTTACACTAAATAAACTAAAATAAAAGCAATTGTTATTTTACGAAAAAAATTATATCAGGGTAGATTTTTGACGCTGTTCTATCTTAAAAGAATAATAACTAAATGATCCTTGATGTTATAAGTTTTGTTCTATGAAATTATTCTCAAGTGTTTTATCAAAACCATTTAGTGACCCGTTGTGTCAAACCAGTTTCAATACGAATGCGAAGACATTGGTACAATTCAGTTTTAAGGTTAAGTCCAAGAGGGTTCTCATAACTCCAAAAATTGTGTTTGTTCAAAAAAAACCCGAATTGGACTTTAAATTATGGCCTCAAAACACAGTCGTAAGATAAATTTAATTAAAATCGGCGATGAGCTCGATACCTAATAAAATGACGAACAGTTTAGATATTTTTAAGAATATAAATACCGGCTGTTTCTCACAGATGGTTTTCCCTCTATAACTTTTTACCTTTTAAGATAAAAATATGAAATTTAATATATCGGTATTTGACTTACTGATTGGATGAATTGATATATTTACTTGTTTTTATTACTTCCGGTTTAACCGGATATGACTGCTACTTTAACATTTTTAATGGCACCACTGGTATATTTTATCTTACTTCGATAGAATATGACATTCTTAATACAATGATACCTCATATGTTATATTTTGACACTTCTGCTTTCAAAAATTTATTTTTTAAATTCCAATCTAGAGTGCCATGATTAGGCTAAAACGGTTTATTTTAAGTCAAATAGTCATGGAAAAAATGAAACTAGTCGGCTTTTGTTTTTTACGACTTTTAGGGCAAAGTCAAAGGTGCAAATCCTATTTATGGTCATATCTCCCTGTCAAACAATTACATATGAGGTGACATTTTATTCAGAATGTCATATTCTATCGAAATAAGATAAAATATACCGATGATCCATTTAAAATTTTAAAGTAGCAGTCATTTCTGGTTAAACCAGAAGTAATAGAAAGCAATTGGATAGACCAATCCATCCAAAATTATGTGAAATAACGATATACCAAATTTCATTTTCCTATCTGAAAAGGTAAAAAAGTTATAGAGGGAACCACCAGTGAGAAACACCCAGTATAAACCTATAATAAAATGTATAAATATGTTATTCAACAAACAAAATTACTTTGCCTATTTTCTTTATTAATAAAATCAATACAAAGTGTTACTGTTGATAACCTGTGATCAGCTGTTGATTATTTTCTAGAAGTCTATAAAATCTCACTCCGCATGACCGCTAGCACCCTGCGCGAAGACCATACAAAGGGTAATTCAGATTCTCGCTGCATTCATCCATATTATTTTTTAAATCATTGGGGAAAACCGCAATTCTGTGTTTCTTAATTACTAGCGTTTTCTTTAATCGTTCATAATTTTTTATTCATTAAGATTTTTTATTTCTGTAAATAATATTTTACGGCAACTTTTTATGCAGATTACAGATGTGCTTTTTAGTCTTTCTGAGGTCACGCATTTTTACCTTATTTATTTATTTATTTTTGTAAATTTTAAATGGACACCCTGTAGATTTTTCAGCATTAAACTGCTTAAAAAATACCTTTTTAAAAATGTATTACACTATACCGTATAAGAAATAGTTAAGTATAACAGTAGTGGTGACATCAACTAAACCAAAAGATACTACAATTTTCTGCCATTGCTTCGTTTAGTTCATGTTTTACTAAATTGCACGTTTCTTAAAACACCATTTTAAAGCACCTGATGAGTACCATATACCCCTAAAATATAAAGTTAATATCTTTACCTAATACAAAATGGCGGTACTTTAAAAATTACCTAAATACCTGATTTGAATGGCCATATTTCCCAAAACTAATAAAGTTATATGTACCTAATGTGATGTTTTCTTAAAGCTCTTTAAAAAGATCTTTTTAATGGTGATACTTTTGATAATATAAAGGGTAAAAAAATGTTTTTAATGAAGCACCTATATATTATATTACCATTAAAAGATCTTTAAAGAAGCTTTAAGAAAACATCACATTAAGTACATCTAACGTTATTAGTTTTGAAAGTATGGCCATCAAAGTATTAAGGTAATTTTTAAAACACTACCATTCTGTTCAGAAGATGTGACTTTATATTCTAGGGTTAGAGTACTCGTCAGGTGCATTAAAATGATGTGCCTAGAACCTCCCCTTTCCATTTAACTTTTTTAGCAAGATGGCGCCCAGCCGCCATCTTGAAATCTTCATCAGTTAATTTTACTCCTAATTTAGTATTTATGCATCAATTTCACATCCCAAATTTTACTTTTAAATTAATCGGTTCAAAATACAAGGGGAGGCATTAAAAAAATATAAAATAACTCGAGCATCGAATATAAATTTTATCCGACACTTTGTAGAATTGGTTTTTATAAAGGCCATAAATAATTTAAAAACGTCATTCATTATTTGTTACTTTGCCATTGTCAACACCCCGCTAACAAAATTTTGTAGTTTTTTGTAAAGCAAGTTGTGGTTGTTATTTCTTTAATGCCCCCTTTTATTTTTAAACGGATCAATATAAAAAAGTATAACTTGGGATATAAAATATCATAAATGGTCTTATTCTAAATAATAAAATTGACAGATGTAAATTTGAATATGGTGGCTTGGCGCCATCTTGGAAAAAAGTTAAATGGAAAGGTGGTCTTGTGCACATCATTTACAGCTCTTGACGAGTACTTTATAACCCTAGAATATAATGTCAATACCTTAACCTAATACAACCGCCATCTTTATGCATTAGTTTTATTTCCCAAAGATTTATTTTTTAATTGATTTGTTATAAAAAAGGGGGGCATTTAAGAAATGCATTGTATATTTCGTTTGTAACCACAGGTTTGTTAAAGTCACTAGTGAACTAACCAGAACTAAAGTACACATTAGCTTATTAGTGACTTATAGGATAGTTTATACTCTCAAAATCTGATCAATATCGGACATAATATGTAAGTGTTTAATAAATTACTATTTTCTGGCAAGTTTTCATGTTTTTTTAATAAACATTTAATTTTTTGTTGTCAACTAAAAGCATTCATATAAAAATCCTATGGCAACCTAAATTTTAAATTAAAAAAATACACCAAAATCTACATACTTATTGTCGGCTGGTAAAAATATATTGCATTTTTAATATTTTAATTTAATTTTAGAATAGCACGAGCTTTACATTTCCCGTTGAAGCCAAACTAAATAGTTTATATGATGCAAAAGATGCACTGTTGATGTGGAAAGAATCTTTAGAATTATCAGATGCACACACTGAAGCATCTAGTTCACCCCCTCGACATCTTCAGATTCGGTAAGATAATAGTAAATTAATACTTACTGTATAATGAAATAATTAAATATAGTCATGTACTTATTTGGCCGTGTAGTATGTTGTGGCACATACTACACGGCCATGAGATTTTAAAATTTTTTAAAGCTTTTGTTATTAGCAGTGTGATTATTATACAGGCTCAACGGAAAGGTCATGTTGTAAATAATAGGTCTTATGTAAGCTAAAATAATGGTAGTACATAATATAAAAAATCCATCACACTTTATTAAGGAGTTAATATCTTTAAAAAATAATTAAAATAAGGTGTCGTTTTATACAGGGTAGGACGACTTATTTTCCTCTTGATGTAGGTAATAAATTTGACATTTTGCTTTTACCGTCTGATTCCTTCATCACTTTCTATAAAAATAGTTATTCTATTTAAGTCCATATCTTGTACCATTCTTCATAAAAATCGCTTTTCAAAACCATACATACCAACAATCTCATACCTACCTATAAAATGTTCCATTTATTTTATTAAATCATTTAATAAATATAAAACTTAAAAAACGATGTTTATGTGAATATTGAACTTTTATGGTACACCTAAACACTTTTTTAATTAATTTTATCTTTTTTAAATAATCACGCCTCTTGCCTCTTTCTATATTTCTGTTTAGTGCATGATGCGGGTGAGGCTTTTTAACAACTGGCAGTGCCGGTTTTAAGCATAGGCAACATAGGCGTCCGGGGCCGATACCACAAGAGGGCCTCCACCACACCACAAAAAGTAGTAGGTTAGGTACTTTCATCTATTGAGGGAAATATATTTGGGGTATGTATATGAAAATGGAAAAAAGGTGGTTTAATTGGATGAGAACCTTTTTTTTTGCCGTTCAAAATTTTTTGGGGTTTGTATAAAAAAATGTTTTAAAGTAAGGTCGTTTTTGATTTAGAGCTTCCACCACATGCTCTGCCTATAGGCCGCCCAAGTCTAAAGCCGGCTCTGACAACTGAACAGTATTATTTTCTAAGCATATATCCGCTTGTGTAATTTTCTATATTTTTGTAATACATTTGATTTATATAAAAATATAACATAACATAAGCATAAGTTTTTACCTTTTTTTAGTTGTAGTTTTTTATCACTTGGTTTAAAGAAGTAAAATGACTAAGAAATTCTTTTTAGTATGAATTAATATATTTTTGATAAAGTCCTTAGAATAAGGGTCAAATTATAAAAATTAAAATAACCAGAGAAACCAAGAAAACATACCGGCTGCCCACGCGCGACTACTTTTCGACTACAATTTTTAAACAATTTTTATACAGACAGGTCTATGCTACTAGAAACATATAGTGGAAACTGATGAATTTATTACTGTTCGCTTCGATTAATAAACGTATCCGCACGACTAACCAAACAAGATCTCAGTTTGTAAAAAAAATCCACCATCCCAGTGTATGTTACTAGTAGCGTGGACCTGTCTATGTTAAAATAAAACTGGGTTGAGTTGTTATTGTAATAGATAGCCATTTTAGTCGTATATAAGCCCTCTCGAATCGGACTGTTCACATTAGGCGCTCCGCTCATGGCACGGTTAGTTATTCTCATTTCTGTTTAAATAGCATAGATAGATCTTTAATCGCGGCTTGAGTAAACCGAGATCTGAGCCCCTACTATGCAGTGACCCTTAATATCAATAAAGAAATAAAACCAGCAGCGGTAGAGTAATCTTTAGACACTCGCTATATTAATTTCAATATTTTTTTCCAGGAATAAAAGGCCATCCATTGATTTGTCGAAAAATGACGCCTGAGTAATCCAGCCGGAAGTGCCCATAAAAACGGGTCCATTAATAAAACCAATCCAGTTACCTCCCTTAAAATCGGTATGTAAACAAAAATAGAACAGGACTTTTAATAATGATTTATAATCCTTTTGGGCTCGTGCAGACAGAAGGCGGTCAGGCGTCCGTTTGTAATAGGGACATCTAATGTAACAAAACGCACTAATGGTTGGCTCGCCGAATCCACTTTAAAAAAGGTCGCTTGCTGGCGATTTTACAATCTTAAATACCCAGTGTCGCATTCGATGTCAGTATAATAGCATAACCAACCCGATTTTTAATTACGTTTATCACACTTTCGACAGTAGTGAAGTGAGATTGAAGAATAGACCGCAGAACACTGATCGCTCGCAGTTCTGTCTTGACCTTAGCGTGATGCATCTTATGTTTTGAAAGATACATTGTTTTTTCTAAACCGGGATTAAATAGACCCTCGAGGATCAAAGGAGAGGGTGTTTTTTAGCGTTTGAGGGTCAATTCCTATGGTTTTTTTTATACAGATGCATGGGTTGCGGCTGGTGGCAATTAAGGTACATTTACTTAGTAACTACAAAAAAATAGTGGTTCTAATAGAAATCGGATATATCTAGTTTGTCTTATTTTCACTTCCGAATATTTAGTTATGCATGTGCAAGAAATTGGATATTTTCTTTGGCTCTGAGCTAGATTTTGGATATATCCCATTAAATGTGCTGATAGGTAGAATCTGATGATCTCCTACGCCAATAATCTAATAAACAAGACAACTAGGACGCCTGACCATACACAGCTCTTAATTTTATCAGTTTGGCCTTTATAATTTAATAAAAATTTAAACTAACGTCGTATCGCTTGTCATTTAGCAGAGCGCACACCAAAGTGGCGTGGCAAGTAGCAAGTAGCACGCATCTAGCATGTTACTTCAAACAGAATTCATGCAAAGGAATAAAGCAGCGCACACCAAAGGGATGCGGCATGCAGCGTGCCACGCCACTTAGATGTGCGCTGATTCATTTGTTTGCATTAGTTTTATTTGAAGTAACATGCTAGACGCTACTTGCCACGCCAGTTTGGTGTAGGTAAAGAAATCTTTTAATTTTTAATATATTATTGCAAGAGCAGAATAGTTCTTCATAATATATATACATATATAATATATAAAAAGTTTAATTTTCTGAAATTATTTAATAAATATCTTTGTTCTGGAGAAAAAGCCAAATATTATTTTGTTTAAATAAAGTATATGTCCAACCAATGAAACAAACATTAATGAGGAGCTCCAAATCAAAACGCAGTTTTTAATAAAACAAAATATTGAGAATACCAATTATTACTTTACGTTTTTTACTTTTGAATTTTAGATAGCTTTATAAATTGAAATATGTGTTATCTATATATTTATAATATAATATATTTTGATAAAAAAAAATTTGAACATAACTAATAAAACGCGGAGTAAAAATTGTAAGGTACTCTTAAAATTGTTATTTCTCAAAAACTGCGTTTTGATTTGGAGCTCCTCATTTGAATTTTTAATATAATTTAATTTATAAAAACATAAAAATTAACTCTTGGAACATTAAGGCCCGGTTTTACAATGGGAACTTAAGCTATGGTTCAATTGAACTCTGCTGGTACTTGAACCCGCCCCTTAAAAATTTATATATTGTGGTCACTTTTGGCATTTACTTGACACCATGTGTTTTTTATAGGCAGGTTTAAATACTAGTAGATTTCAACTAAACAACAGCTTAGGGCTACCATTGTTTAATTGGGCCTAAGTTGTAGTTTTTTTTTTTTAAGTAGAAGGTCAAAATAGTCAATAGTTCTGGTTTTTAAAAAAATGACGTTTGAAAATGTGCAAACTGCACGTGCACAATAAGTAGTTTAGTGGCTATTGTTGTCTGGATCTTTTTCAAGCGCCATTTTTATAATACTAAATAAGACTGGTTATAAATATATTGAAGGTTTAATATCAGGGTCCTAATTCTCGAGCATAAGAGAACGGACTCGATCACATCGCCAAAATGATCGTTCACTTCCCAGGCTGTTTCCTTTATAGTCGCGCACACAGTCACGTGATGGGAGCAGTCGTTTGCGTTCAAGAATACGTATTTAATCTTTTCGAGAGAACTTCGCTAACTTTTCTCATGAGAACGCTATTCCCCAGTTTCAAGAAGCCAGCGGGAATGACTTATAGAAATCAAATTTTAAAAAATATGCAGGGTGTTTTTTTTTAAATACCAAAGTTTATATCGCCATTGGTTAAACCGGATGTAATATGCAGATGCTATTATATTAAAATTGGCATCTCGTGACACAATATAACACCCTAAAATTTGAGAGTATGTCCCAGGATAGGTATTACAAGAGGACCAATGGAACAAAAATTTTGGAATATTTAAATGTTTTTTTTGGGAAAACTGGTTGCATGGTCCAAAACTAATAAATACAAAATTTTACTCCAGGGCGAGTTATAACTAAAAATATGAAAAATGCCAAGAAGCTTACTGCTTTTATTTAGAAAATAAAATTAAAATTGAATAAGCAAATATTGTAGAGAATTGAATTTTATGTCAAAATTTTAAGTTAAAGCATAAGAGATAAAAAAATGTAATTGTTATTTTTTTGCATTACGGAATACAACCTAAATAATGGGCAGGAGGAAGCAAACATTATAAGAAAATTTATTCATTTTAAATATTTTTTCAAAATTCGCTTTTTTAAGCCAAGCATTTCAAAACCTGCATAATGTAAAAAATTGCAAAAAATATTTTTTTTACTTAAATTCTTAAACTTTATATTTTGACATAAATAAAATTCTCTACAACATTTACTTATTCAATTTTGTCCTATTTTTAAAAATAAAGGTACTTTACTCTTGGTCATTTTTCATATTTTTAGTTTTAACGCCCCTGTATATTATCAATCGGATCAGTTTTGAACCATGCAACTAGTTTCCCAAAAGGACGTTTAAAAATTCCAAATTTTTTGGTCCATTTGTCCTATTGTAACACCTATCCTGGGGCACACTGTATATACGTTTTTAATTAATGAAATAAAATGCTTGATAGTAATTTCGTTTTTACCCGGTATATCACTTTTTTATTATTTTTTATTTACATGGTAGTTTAATTTATTTTATGAGTACTCTAAGATTTAAAATGTTTATTACTGCCATTAATATACTTAGATCCATACCAATTTTATACTATACAGGGTGTTTCGTACCTAAAGTGCGAAAATTTAAATAGAGATTTCTTATGTCGTTTTATGAAACAAACTTTCTATAAACATAAAGCCGGCTTGAAGTTCGCGACTCGACGACCGTACACACGACATGTTGTATTTACTGGTATCAGAAATTTACCGCAAATATGGCGACACACGATTTTGATGTACAACACAGTAAAGAAGCGACCGCAAGTGCCCGTGTATAGCGACTTGAAGCGTCCACCGGTGGCGACCACAAGTGGCTATGTTTGCGACCGGCCTATTCGAAGAAAATACAAAAGACTAAAAAGTTGCATATTTAATTGCTGAATCAGAAAAAATACCAGAACTACGAAAAATGGCAATGGCTTAATTTATTTTACCGTAATTGGTAATGTACAGGGCGAGTTATAATTAAAAATATGAAAAATGACCTAAAGTAAAGTACTTTTATATTCTAAAATAGAATACATTTTTATAGGTAAATGTTGTAAAGAATTATATTTTATGTCAAAATATGTTAAAACATTAAAACAAAATAAAGAAGTTGTTGGATTTTTATACATTACACATTAAAACTTAATTATTGGGCAAAAAGAAGCAAAATATTATTTTTCCTTTAATGCTTTAACTTCAAATTTTAACATAAAATTTAATACTCTACAAAATTTACTTATAAAATTTTGTTCAACTTTAAAAATTGAAGTATCGTACTTTAGGCTATTTTTCATGTTTTTAGTTATAACTCGCCCTGTATATTACCAATCGGAGTAATATTTCATATTTCTTAGTTTTGGACCATGCGACTAGTTTCCTTAAAATACTGATTTAAAATTAAACAATATTTGGTCCATTTGTCCCTTTTGTAACACCTATCCTGGGACACACTGTTAAGGAATCACCCTTTAAACTTTCATACCGTTGTTAGGAAACACCCTGTATATAGCGTGATTAACGGGTAATTATTTTTTAGTTATATAAAACGAATGGATTCCTCCATCGGATAGAAGTGACATTTCACAGTTGCTTGCGTTATGAAAACCAAGAACTTCAAGAGCGAGCTAGAAAATTGATTCCAGTTGTTAGTTTAGAAAAATATGCTCAAAAACATCTAAGAGCTTTACAAGAACACGTAAAAAAGTATGGTTTATTATTTTTTAATTTGGGTGGTAATTTGTCGGCAGTATCACTAGGTGGGCTATCTCATTTTTTTTTCATTTTTAAAGAATTGATTTAAATAGTTGTTAAAAAGCAACATTTTTCAAGTTCTAAAATCAACTTATATCAATTTTTGTGGTACTAACGACAAACTATGCACCCTTAGTTCAGATGCATACAAGTAATCTCAAATGTATGGAAATGGCTAAATATTTTAAAAATTAAGAGTAATTAAATTAAGTTAGTTAGATTTTTAATATAAAAACTTAAAGTTGCTGAATGTACAGTCTATTTTCTGCAAAAGATTTAAAAAAACTTCTTTAAACGTTTTAAAAAAATACCTTCAGGTCATATTTCACACCTTCAATTTACACCACAAATAAAAATTTAAATTACATTATTTTTACTTTTTAGATAAGTTAGAAGATCCTGATCTAACCGTACAGGATATGTTAATCTTGGCACTTCTTAATTGGTTTAAAGAAGATTTTTTTACTTGGGTAGATTCCCCTGAGTGTCTAAATTGTAATGGCAAAACTCATTTTATAGAAATGGCTAAAGATAAAAAACTCCATATTTATACAGACAGAGTGGAGGTTGGTATTTATGTTGATTATGGAAGGAATAAATTATTATTTATTTATTCACATTTTTTATAAGCTTTATCATGAATTTATACAGGGTGCCCGGAATGGTCTTATTGTAAATGATAGGTAAGATAGAGTGAGCCAAAATATTGTAATTATTTCATATGACAAGAAAATCAAAAGAAAATCAAAAAATATATATTTTTAATTTTTGCAAAGGCATGGAAAAGAGATGATCCAAGGCGACCGACCAGTTTACGTATTGGGGGAGGTTTGAATGCTGGCGTTCTCTGTATAATCTGCAGGACTTTAACACATAAAAATTTAGATTTTTTTGGTTAGTTTGTCTAGTTGTATTGTGGCAACCGTTCAAAAGTTATAAATGAAATTCATTTTTTTATTCTAACTTTGAAGGTCAATAACTCCCTAAGAAAGCGCGATAGAACTTTTTTTTGAAGTACTAACATTATTTTGGGTCATTCTATAACCTCTATAATTTTTGACCTCACCTTTCCGGACATCCTGTATATTAATTTATTTTGTACAATAAAAAAATGAAACGTACTTTAAATTTATAACTTGACACACAGAACATTAAATGCATTGTCTTCTAAAAATGTGTGTCATTTTTTAGAAAAAGATATTGATATGAACTAAAAAAGAAATGTAAAGAAATGAGGGAGTTTTGAAATAAATTACACTGGAAAAAAAATTGTGACGTACAATTACTCCACAAGGTGTGCAAAAAAACAGGTCTGAATGCAATATTTGATTCTTCCCTTGGTAACACCAAATCCATTAGAAATTTTGTAATCCCGGTATTAGATATTAAGCTCGATGAAATGAGCTTCAACTAGGTTAAAATATAATCAAAATGGGACAAAAAAACAAGAAAAATTTAATTTAATGAATTTTATTGAATAAATAGGAACAACATTTTGTTTGTCCGGTTTTTTTGCTTGGAGTGTATTATGCGTTAGCTATTTCGCTATCAAGTGTTGTTGATAGTGTCAAACATATATTATTTAAATTACGCTAAACAACATTTTATTCTTAGCTTCATAAGTGTGAAACTTGCCACCAAACCACAACATTCCCAAGATACAATGACTTAAATATTTTATTAGAAACAAGAAAAGGCAGGTGTGGAGAGTGGGCAAATACATTTACCTTATTATGTCGAGCAATGGGTTGGGATGCAAGATTTGTAATGGATGAAACTGATCATGTTTGGACTGAAGTAAGTTTTTCTAACGTTTTTTTATGTATATGTAATTTTTTACAAATTGGAAAAAAACGATAATTCGTTGACAAAAGTACCAACTTTGCAATTTGGTTCTGGTTAGTTGTTAGTAAAATAATTGAAATTCATAATGTACTCAAGAACTTTATCGTTGTGGAATTCTCTCTTTTTGATATTAATTTTTGATTCATTTGAGTTTGAACTATATTATTTTTAACTTGAGTATCCAAATTTATATAAGAACTTGATTAGAAAAGGATTAAGTTTTTATAAGTTGTGGTAAAGCTTGGCTTATAAAGACAAATTTTAACTGTAGTTTCGCCACACCTTTTAGAACGTCATTTTTGGAAAATCCCGATTATTGCGTGTATAGACGGTGTCCGGAAAGCTCTTGTCGTAAATGAAAGTTAGTCTGTTAGTCCTTCATATAAAAAAATCTATCGCATTTCTTTTGCCACTTATTAACCCCCAAAGTTGGAATAAAAAAGTATTTCATTTGTACTTTTTGAACGTTTGCAACAGTATAAGAGTGATATTTAGGTAACTAAATTAACTCCTTCTATGCTTATTTCTAAGGTAAAAGGTCGTTCAGTAAGTCGGGTTAGTTTGTATGAAGTAGTGTGGTTGCCAAAATATCATAAATATTGTTGGATCCGCTCAAAAGTTACACCATTTTTTGATAAGTTACAAATGTTAAGTATTTAAATACAGTGCATTTTTTTAATGTCCCCCCTCCTTTTATTTTTTAAACGAATCCATTTAAAAAGTAAAACTTTGGGATATGAAATTGATGCATAAATACTATATTTTAGAGTAAAATTGACAGATGAAAATTTCAAGATGGTGGCTGGGCACCATCTTGGAATAAAAGTTGAATGGAAAGGGGGTCTTGTGGCACATCATTTTTAAGCTCCCGACTAGTACTTTATAACCCTAGAATATAAAGTCAATATTTTCATCTAATACAAAATGGCGATACTCAAAAATTATCCAAATACCTGGTGTGGGTGGCCACATTTCGAAACTAATAAATTTAGATGTAGCTAATATGTGTGTTTTTCTTAAAGCTTTTTAAAATACCTTTTTAATGGTAATACTTGTGATAGTATACAGAGTAGAAAAAAGTAGATATATCTTTTTTATAAAGCACCCTGTATATTATATTACCATTAAAAAGATCTTTAAATGAGATTTAAGAAAATACCTAATTTAGTACATCTAACTTTATTAGTTTTGGAAATATGGGCGTCCAAACCGGGTATTTGGGTAAATTTTAAAGTATCGCCATTTTGTATTAGGTGAAGTTATTAACTTAATATTTTTTATTTTTTTTATTTTAAAGTACTCCTAAGGACTTTTAAAATGATGTGATGGCGCCCAGACGCAATCTTGAAATTTTTATCTGTCAATTTTACTCTAAAATATAGTATTATTAATTTTGTATCCCAAAATTACTCTTTTAAAGTAACCCGTTAAATAAATAAAAGAAGGGGGACATTAAAAAAATGCACTGTATATTAAAAATAAAAACAAAATATTTTATTTTTATTTTATGCTACAAACGCCCTTGAGCTCACCAAGAGCGGCCTGCCATACCAAAATTTTGCAATATTTTTATAACTTTTAGGTTTATTCAATTGGTCAAAGAAGATGGCTACATTGTGATCCTTGTGAAAATGTTTGTGATAAACCGCTTTTATATGAGTCAGGTTGGAAAAAAAAGTATCCTATGTTATCGCTTACTCGGGCGATGAAGTGCAGGATGTGACGTGGAGGTATACTAGTAATCATAAAGAAGTGTTGAAAAGAAGGAAATACTGTAGTGAACAAGAACTAATCAACGCTTTAGTTACCCTTAGAAAAAATAGACAAGAAAATTATTCAAAACCTAGGAAGATTTACCTGACGAAGAGATTAGCATTCGAACTGGTTGAATTAATGATGGAAAAGTATGTATTATAGTTTAATATAGTCTGTGACTACATGTAACATATAGGCTTGTGTGACGTGTACATCCATTCACAATGGCTGCTTTATGCAAATACAAAATAAAGATTATTATTATACAGGGTGTCAAGTTCAAAAAATATTTTAATTTTTTTTCGATACTATTTGATACGTTTGGAATATTGTCATGAAACTCGGTA